>NW_026464620.1:0-74546 GCF_026875155.1 Cherax quadricarinatus
TAACTGATTCTCCTTTTTCTTCTCCCTCTTCCCCTATCCTCTTTCTTTTTCTCTTCTGGGTTGTCTTTCTTTCCTCTGCCTTGTGCTTCTGTTCCTTCATTTATTTTATCCCCCCCACCTCTGTGTTCTCGCTCTCCCTCTGTGAGCACCTAGCTCCCTTGCAGTGTTCCCCGTTCTTAGTATTTGACTGGCTCCTCCTTCTTACTTCCACACTACTACTTCCTTCCACCACCGTTGCTACTACTACTACTACTACTACTACTACTACTACTACTACTACTACTACTACTACTACTACTACTACTACTACTACTACTACTACTACTACCACTACCACTTCCTGCCTATAAATACCCATCCTGCTCTACTTCTCGTTAGTGTGACTTTGTAAATGGTCCAAGTCGAACCGAAACGTCGTCCTAAGCTCCTCTCTTCTATGTGCGGGTTATTTGTGTATCAGTCAGAATAACCGTTTTTACAACACAGCTGAACCCCTTTGAAGGAAACTTCTTCACCGTTATCTTACATAGCAACAAACCTACATGCCCATTCCAGACACGTTCTTTTCAAATCCTACCTCTTCTCAGCAATCTCTACCTAACCCTTCGCGTCACTATGCTCCTTATATATACTTATGTTCTCATACCTGAACTGATAAAGTCCACTGTGTGGACGAAATGTAGTCAGTAAAGGATGTCATTATAGGGTCAATTTTTCCACAGCTCATACATAACCAGGAGAGTACAAACATAATTTACGTCCGTTCGCAAACAATATCATTGTCCCAGACGGTGGTAGAAAAAAAAAAAAAACAGTTTCGTTGCCATGACTTGCTTAGTCTTGTTGTTAGTGTTATCCATAAGTAGTTAATGCAGGCAGCAGTCTTCACAAGCAAGTAGGAGAGCAACAGTATGATGCTCGCACTACGTCACGTACAGCTCTCAAAAAAACATTGTTGACTCACCCTAACTTTGGTAATCATTGCTGAATCCACGGTATAGCAAATTGTTTTAGGTAACTTAAAAACAGATAACCATAAATAGGTCTAAGGATACTTAACAAATGATTAAGTAAATAGCGTTATAAGTTATATAATAAATAAAAAAAAAAAAATAATGTATCTCCTCACTGTACCATTCACTGCTATCTAGTGTCTCGCAGTGTCCTACATTCTGCCATAGAGACAGGAGCTACCGTGGCAGCTAATTCTTTGGTTTTGTGGAAGCCACAAGAGCTGCTGTAGCAGTGAAGACTTGTGTTGTCCCACACAGTTCTGCAGTGGAAGCTGGATCAGTTTTCCAGTCTTACAACACACAACACCTAAGGAACATAAACATCTTGAAGTTCAGAAGCCTTTACTGATATACTTCTCCTTGATTCGGAACACTTTCAGTATTAAAACTCACACGCATAACAACAATGTCCAAGTGCAGACTAACCGGCGATACCAAGGTGGAAAATAATGGGTACTGTAATAGAGCTTTTTATGAGGAGGAAATGAGTGAAAGTGTTCAGCGAGATGAAGACACTTGCATTGAGATGGAATATCTGGAAGGAAAAGGCATCACCTCGCCAGAATTCGACGCTACTGTTTCTGATTTTCGTAATAGACCACAATGCGAGAACACTGTCATTTACACTGTCTGGAATGGTGTCTACAAAGGAGAATCAGATGCTAAAAAGAGGGAAAATGAAAATCACAAGGAAAGTGTCATTAATGCAAAAGAAGAGGGCCAAAAGCAGCATCAGATTTCTCCGGAAACGGATCATCACCCAGGAGCCCCAATTTCCGAGAAGCCTCCAGGTCCTCCGAGACCCGCAGCGTCGAACATCGCGAAATTCGACAGTGAAAAAGACAATTGTACTAATGGTGAAGATAAAGAAGTGCCAGACGGAGGCTGGGGCTACGTGGTCACCGCTGGATGTTTCATCAATATGGTGAGGGAACACAAATTCGTGGTTTGTCCTATTTAATCCTTTTTTTGTCATCCGTAAGAGTACCATTTTACATAAGAAGCCTGATATTTAAGATGGGTTTTAACTCTGTTAATCTATCGATAATTTTTTTCTCCTTCTCGTATTTGTTTGCAGTCATGAGAAAGTTTGTAATCTTCGTGAAGTTCTCTGTCTGTCTTCGCCTATAGCTGAAGCGCTGTTACTTCTCCAACTTTTATTATTTTTTAAATGATTTGAAAGAGCTAAAGCAAATTATCATTGAACTATATGTTTCAATTGAGGGGTGACTAGTAACTGTGAGGTGATTCAGGATGCGGATACAGGTTACCTGGCTACCTGAGGTGACTGGTGACTCGTCTCAGTAAGGTGACATGACAGCAGTTATACAGCTAATTTCTCTCTTCCTACATCAATATAACTCAGGGTTTAAAATATGTAAAAAAAAATGATGACAGAATTAGCCTGGAGAATGTCGCAGGTTGAGGTTGTTCGTTGTAAAACTACCCCCGTAATTCACTGCTGTTTCTGATGATTTATATCTCACAGTCACAGCTACTCATTATCTGCCACTCCATTCGAAAACCAACACATTGGTGTACGTTACTAGGAGAAAATTTACTTAGGTACAAACAGTAAAGAATGACAAAAGGAGAATAATGTATTGTATATCTTCTTAACAAATAATGAATATCTTGTAGGGTTGACGAGTTAGGTTCTCCTATTGTATTTCCGCGCGTCAGGTACCGACTAGGATAATTATGTAACATTGTGTATATTACTTTATCTCATGTTGCTTTAAACTCCATTTTACGGAAAATTATATAATACTGCATACATATTTTTAATTTACCTGTGCTTAAATATTATGTTTGGTTTGTTACTTTCACATAAGACTGAGGAAATTAATGTTCTCCTGTTAAAAAAACCCAGTAAGATGCTCCACTTACACAAAGTAGTGACGTAGTGCACCTCGCTTCGTTGAATATTTTACCTGGCTGTGTATGATGTTATTAATGAGCAGACTGCCATAATTAATTTTAAAAAGTGACTGTGGAATTCAGCGTATTACATGTTAGACACATGTGCAATATCTGAGTATCTTAGTTGTAGAATTTTCTCCAACCAGTGGCTTTATCAATACAAGGACATAATCTGAAGACTACAAAAGATGAGGTAACAGTCCCTAATCCATGGAGTTGGTGAAGTGCACCGTAGTCTTCAAGACTACTGTGCTCTTCAGTAACTCCGAGGCTGAGGGACTGATTACCTCATTTTTTGTACATATTTCAGAGTAAAGATGCCCAAATGCTGCAGGTTTCTAATTCTTCTTCACAACAATTCGTGAGGGAGTGTCTCAGGGTGACCCACTGGGAAAGACGTTGGAGAGAACTGTGCTGGATGTTAGTACTGGAGGCCACTTCTGTAGTGATGGTTGGGGCAAAAGGTTGATTTGTCAGGAATAAGGTGTAATGATGAAAAATAATGCCTTATGTAATAAGTGTACCACTATTCGATCTACAGATATGTTAGGAATGGTAGATGCTGGTTCAGTACTAAATAGGAAGTGCTATCTTCTTCACTGTTCTCACAACTAAGTTTTTTTATTAACACATCGGCCGTTTCCCACCAAGGCAGCGTGGCCCGAAAAAAAACTTTCATCATCATTCACTCCATCACTGTCTTGCCAGAGGCGCACTTACACTACAGTTATAAAACTGCAACATTAACACCCCTCCTTCAGAGTGCAGGCACTGTACTTCCCATCTCCAGGACTCAAGTCCGGTCTGTCGGTTTCCCGACATACATTTATGAAGAGATTCATCTCTTCATAAATGTATGTTACCTTGCTTACACTCCAACAGCACATCAAATCCTAAAAACCATTTGTCTTCATTCGCTCCCATCTAACACGCTAACGCACGCTTGCTGGAAGTCCAAGCCCCTCGCACACAAAACCTCCTTTAACTCCTCCCTCCAACCTTTCCTAGGCCGACCCCTACCCCGCCATCCCTCTACTACAGATTTATACACTCTCGAGGTCATTTTATTTCGTTCCACCCTCTGTACATGTCCAAACCATCTCAATAACCCCTCCTCAGCCCACTGGATAATAGGTTTGGTAATCCCACACGTCCTCCTAATCTCCAAACTACGGATTGTCTGCATTATATTTACACTACACATTGCCCTCAGGCATGACATCTCCACTGCCTCCAGCCTTCTCTTTGTTGCATCATTCCAACCCATGCCTCACACCCATACAAGAGTGTTGGTATAATTATACTCTCATACATTCCCCTCTTTCCTTTTATGGATAAAGTTCTTTGTAACCAAAGACTCCTCAGTGCACCACTCACCTTTTTCACATCATCAGTTCTATGATTCACCTCATCCTTCATAGACCCATCTGCTGACACGTCCACTCCCAAATATCTGAACACATTCACCTCTCCCATACTCTCTCCCTCCAATCTGATATCCAGTCTTCCATTACCTAATATTTTTGTTAGCCTTTTGTATTCCACAGGGTCCTCCCTAGTCCTTCATTCGAATGCCTGAACATAGACAAGACGTATGTCTGCACCCAACACTGAACTGTACCTAGTACCTTGTATACCTAGTATACCTAAATATACATTGAAGTAAATAACTAACGTCTCTCTAACTATTCTACAAGAAAACACCAGCTTCTAATATATACATGAAAATAACAACTATGTTGATTATTTCAAAAAAAATTTAATATCCCAGAATGTCAATAAAATACTTTAAAACCTAAATATTACCCAGGCTATATATTCCGTCTTTATATATTTTACACTTATCAATTCTATAATCATCAGAGAAGTCTGCTGGTAGGTAATCACTATATAAAACAAATACTAATAAAAACGATAAATAAAAACCATAGAGTTTGTGTTTTTGTTGCATTACTAACCTTATAATTTGTAGAAGATAAATATTTAAATACATTCTGTATTTAGGGCTGCGATAATATTTTCATTAAATTCAAAATATAATTTATATTGAAAACTGCGAAAAGAATGCTATATAAACTCAGTGGTTATAATCATAACCTTAATGTTTAAACAGGTGGACTGGTAAGCTAGCGGAAGGCTCGGTCAGATGATCAGGAAACACTTGTCCTGTTTCCTGATAAATCTTATCTAATCTGCTAAGTAAATGTAAAGAATGTCGAAATTAGTAGGCCTGTTTTACTGTACTTCCATGCCTCTTTAATATTATGTACAGATTAGATTAGATTTTGCCACCAAAGTGGCTAGTTTATTGTGCACCCCATATCCATCCTGTGGACGGTAGCGCGAGAGCATATGGATACACAAAAGGCCTAAGAACTAGGCCCCCAAAGGGTTAACAGGAATACATATGGATTTATATCTACATATCTATAGTTCACTTATCTGTTACAAGCAAATTTAGGAAATTTGCTTAGTATATCTGGTATCTTATTTTCATTAATAAGATATCTTGACATGTCACATAGGTTATTATACTGTCTGTCTCTGTATTCCTCAATAAGTGGACAATTAAGCACATAGTGTTCAAGAGAGTGACCATATGTCTGATCACATAATTTACATTTAGTTTGATCATCATCTGTGTGTCTCCCAAACTGCCAGAAGTACTTGTAACCAAGCCTAAGCCTGGCCACTACAACATCAGTCAGTCTGTTCACATTGCAAGTTGCTCCATAAACATACTTATCTACGTTCATGTTATCATAGTGGGTTATAGATCTACTCAGGCTTCTAACTGCATTCCTATAACAATCATTTTCATTATTTACTTCTCTCCTAATATTATTCCTAATGCTAGACACAGTTATACCAAAGTTATATTCTACATTCTCCTTCTCGATACTCTTCTTGTTTATTATGTACAGAACAGTACTATACATTGTATATGTATTCTGAAACTATGAGATGTCATGTTTTCTCTCTCCAGAATATTGCAAACATCTATGGTCCTTGTTTTGGCGTTCTCTTCTCCTCATTTTTGCTGGACTTGGAAACATCGTCAACCACAATCACGTGGATCTATAATATACAAAGCTTCATATTTAGCTTGGCCGCTCTGTTCTTAGCACCGTTGGTGGATCACTTCGGGTGGAGGCGGGTGGCAGTCACAGGCGGAGTCCTCTGTAGTGCTGGCTTGATAACCTCTGCCTTCGCAACCTCAGCTTGGTTCCTCGTACTCTCATATTCTACATTGGGAGGTGTGTGCTCCTGGCGTATGAATACTGCTTTTACAAATCTGCAAACATTATGTATAAACTTTTATTTTGAGAAAATATAAATATACCTAAGTGTATGTATACACGAGCGCATACCCATATTATCATAAATGAACGCATACGCATAATTATTCTAAATAATCTTCTAATTTCAGCTATTGGTAATAGTGCGACAACTGTAATACCTTACATAGTCTTGCCAAATTATTTCAAACGGCGTCGTGGTCGAGCCAACGCCTTCATGATTGGGGGAATTTGCACGGGGCAGATGCTTGGGCCGCCCTTGGTTACGTACCTGCAGGAGAAGTATGGGTTCAAGGGCGCCACTCTCATCATTGCCGCTATCATGCTGAATGCCTGTGCAGCCTCCGCCGTGTTCCATCCAGTAGAGTGGCACACCGAGAACCCTGGTAAACTTAGTAAGTTTAGTAATAAGAGGTCATCAAGCCGTAACCAAGAGTTTGGTGTCAGTGTGACTCTTGTAAATATAATCTATTCTACTGGTAGAAATTTCAAGATTCTCCAATCAATGAGAACTGTTATCTTCGCCGTAGGAAACTGCTTTCTCCTTAGCAGTTACCTAAACTTCTTCATGCTGATTCCGTTCGTGATGGAGGCTGGAGGGTTCACGCAGGAGGAAGCATCCTGGTGTATGTCTGTGTCTGCATTGTCCAACCTGGCGACGCGTCTGCTTGTGTCCTCTCTGGCGGACTGGTCCTGGTTCAGCATGCGTGGCTGCTTCATGACCGGCATCTTTGTCGTTGCCGTCTCCACCGCCGGTAAGTTAAATGAGTCTTCGGGCAGGAACTAATGTTAGCATTTTAAACCTTTCAACTAATGTGATGACTAGATCATAAATAAATTTGAAGATACTATGGATATACTAAAGGTTAGCAGAAAATATTATTATGGAGAGCCTTAACTGAACATGAGAAAGGTAGACAGAAGGTTGGCTGGTACAAGTCTATGGACACTCGAGGGTCATTGTGGCTGCATGTAACCTGCTCACCACCAATCAAGAATATATGAATCCCAGATATAAACGTATTGAGATTAAAGTAAACTAAAAGTGTATCTGTAGTGAGCTACGTATCTCTCAAGAGAGCTAAAGTTGTCACATGTGTAAAAGAATTAACAAATAACAAGAAAAAGAAAGAAAATCCCCAAAAAGAAAATACTTCCATTATCATTCAACACTTTCACCACACTCACACATAATCACTGTTTTTGCAGAGGCGCTCAGACACAACAGTTTAGAAGCACAATATATCCCTCCAAACTGCTAATATTCCAAACCCCTCCTTTAGAGTGCAGGCATTGTACTTCCCATTTCCAGGACTCAAGTCCGGCTATATAAAATAACCGGTTTCCCTGAATCCCTTCACTAAATATTACCCTGCTCACACTCCAACAGATCGTCAGGTCCCAAATACCATTCGTCTCCATTCACTCCTATCGAACACGCTCATGCACGCCTGCTGGAAGTCCAAGCCCCTCGCCCGCAAAACCTCCCCTACCCTTCCTTCCAACCTTCTCGAGGACGACCTCTACCCCGCCTTCCTTCCCCTACAGATTTATAAGCTCTCCATGTCATTCTACTTTGATCCATTCTCTCTAAATGACCAAACCACCTCAACAAACCCTCTTCAGCCCTCTGACTAATACTTTTATTAACTCCACACCTTCTCCTAATTTCCACACTCCGAATTTTCTTCATAATATTTACACCACATATTGCTCTTAGATAGGCATCTCCACTGCCTCCCCTTCCCTCCTGCAACATCATCCCCCATTTTTTAACCCCAAAAAGGCAGGTAAAACTATACCCCATCCCCCCTCTTCCTCCAGGAAAATTTTTGTCTCCCAGCTCCTAATGCCCCACCCCCCCTTTTCCCCTCCAATCTTGATTCACCCTCTTTTCAAGCCCCATCCGGACACGTCCACCCCCAAATTTTGAATACATTCACCTCCTCCTACTTCTCCCCCCAAATTTGATATCCAATTTTCATCACCTAATCTTTTTGTTACCCTCATAACCTTACCTTTCCGTTTTATTTTTTTTTCTTTTTTTTGCACCCCCTTTACCAAATTCATCCACCAATCTCTGCAATTTCCTTCAGAATCTCCCAAACACATTTGTCATCAGCAAAGAGCAACTGGACAATCCCCCTTTTTTGTATTCTTTATCTTTTAACTCCCCCGCCTCTTGCCAAACCCCCGATTTACTTTTTACAACCCCTCTATAAAAATATTAAAAAAACCCGGGGACTCCACTCCCTTTTCTAAGGCCTCTTTTTATGGGGAAAAAATTTCCCCCTTTCCCCACATACTCTAACTTGGCCTCACTTCCTCTAAAAATCTTCACTCTTTCGTAACCACCCCCTACACCATACACCTGCAACATCGGGCCCATTGCCCCCCACCCCCTGTCATACGCCTTTTCCAAATCCATAATGCCCCCAAAGACCCCTTTAGCCTTTTCTAAAACTGTTCACTTTTATGTTTCCTGAAAAAACCTGGGCCACACACCCCCCCCTTCCCAAGCCTCCCTTTTTCATTGCATCCATTTTCCTCTTACTCTTAATTCTTTTAAAAATAACTCACCCTACACTTGCCATTTATCAAAAAGCCTTACCCCTATAATTTTTTCACCTTTTTATCCCCTTTTTCCTTTTTTACAAAGGAATGCATCCTCGCCATCCCTAGGTACCTTACCCCTTCCCAAAATTTATTAAATAATTAACCCCAAACCCCTCCCAAAAAAAATTCCCCACCTTTTTTAAATTTCTATCTTTATCCCTCTTCCGGCTGCCTTACCCCCTTTCTTTTTCCTACTACCCCCACGAACCTCCCCACACTCAAACTGGCTCTTTTCACTTACAAGAGTGTTCCCCTTGCCCATCACAAATCCGCTTCCCTATCTTTTATCAAATTTTAAAAAATTCCTCAAAATAACCTCCATCTTTCCCATACCTAACTCTCCATTTAATAACTCCCTCTCCTTTTTTTAATGACAAAACCTTTTTTCTCTGGCTTTTTATTTTAATCTCCTCCAAAACTTTTTTTTTTTTTCAACAAAATTTGTTGATAAAATCCACCCCTCTCTCATTTGCTCTCTTTTTCATTGCTTCACCCCTCTCTTAACCTCTCTCTTTTCTCCATATACTCTTCCCCTTCCATTCACTTGTAAAAATTCTCAAAGCTAACTTTTTCTTTTCCCCTTTCTACTTCTTCAATCATATTCCCCCAATCGTCCTTTCCCTCCCGCACCCACTTTTTCCCGTAACCACAAACTTCTGCTGAACCTCTAACCTACATTTTTAAACCACCCCATACCTCTTTGACCCCTTGCCCCATGCTCTCATTTCCCATCTATCCCCAATAGCTGTTTATACTTACCCCAACGCTCCTCTTTTAGTTTATAAACTTCACCCTTCTTCCCCGATGCTTCTTTCTCCTTGTATCCCATCTACCTTTTATCCGTTAGCTACAACTAGGGAAGTGATTGAATATCTGGGCCCCCCCTATAAACATGACATCCTGAATTTACTTAACACTTTTTTCTACCAATAATTCCAACAAACTATGTCATTCGCCCCACATCATATTTGTATTCTTTTTTAACCTCTTTTTCTAAAAAAATTTTATTAACCCATAACTAAACCCTTTTTTTTTCAAAGTTCAATCAAAAGGGGTCCCCTTATCATTTTCAAACCCGGGACCCCCCAAATTACCTACCCACCCGTCTTAAAAAATTTTTCCTACTTTAGCATTCAGGGCCCCCACCACAATTACTCTCTCACTTGGTTCAAAGGCTCCTATACATTCACTTAAATCTCCCAAAATCTCTCTCTCTCCTCTGCATTCCTCTCTTCTCCAGGTGCATACACGCTTATTATACCCACTTCTCGCATCCAACCTTACTTTAATCCACATAATTCTTGAATTTACACATTCATATTCTCGTTTCTCCTTCCATAACTGATCATTCAACATTACTGCTACCCCTTCCTTTGCTCTAACTTTCTCAGATACTCCAGATTTAATCCCATTTATTTCCCCCACTGAAACTCCCCTACCCCCTTCAGCTTTGTTTCGCTTAGGGCCAGGACATCCAACTTCTTTTCATTCATAACATCAGCAATCATCTGTTTCTTGTCATCCGCACTACATCCACGCACATTTAAGCAATCCCAGTTTTATAAAGTTTTTCTTCTTCTCTTTTTAGTAAATGTCTACAGGAGAAGGGTTACTAGCCCATTGCTCCCGGCATTTTAGTCGCCTCAATACGACACGCATGGCTTACGGAGGAAAGATTCTTTTCCACTTCCCCATGGACAATAGAAGAAATAAAGAGGAACAAGAGCTATTTAGAAAAAGGAGAAAACCTAGATGTATGTATATATATATGCATGTTCTTTCTGTAAAGTGTGACCAAAGTGTAAGTAGGAGTACAAGATATCCCTGTTATCTAGCGTGTTTATGAAAGAAAAAGAAACCAGAATACCTACCATCATGCAAAACAGTTACAGGTTTCTGTTCACAGTCATTTTGGCAGATGAGTACTTCCCTGGGTGGTTGCTGTCTACCAACCTACTACCTACAATATATATATATATATATATATATATATATAATATATAATATATATATATATATATATTATATATATATATATATATAATATTTATATATATATAAAGAAAATATTCAAACAGCTCCGGGAGAACTTGAGTTTTCTCTGAGTACGTTATTTGTCTTCTCTAGATTGAGGTCCCCATTCCAGCTATAGAGGTGGTCTTCCCTATATATTATTATAAAAAAAAATACATACATAAAATATATATATATTTATATATATATATATATATATAACATATATATATACATGTATATATTTATTTTATATATTCTGGGGCTTAATATATTGTATTTCTGCTTTAACATGTCTAATATTGTGGCTTGGGTCCAGGTCAATGGTCGAATAATATCTATCTTGATCAAATATTTCCATTATGTGTTCAGTTGGTTCTTAAGGGCTTTTATTCTATTTGCATTTATAGCTTCAGTGGGAAGTTTGTTATAAGGGCCAAAAACGAGACATAAACCAGAATAAGTGTTGCAAACATAGTCGAGTTTTATGCAGTTGTTTCACTTTACTGAATCACTTAGAACTTTAAGTAGTTCTTTGTACAGTTTGAATTTCTTTATGATTTTAAAAGCTTGAATAAAATCTTAAATTCTTCGTTTCATATAGGAGAATAGAATAAGTACTTTGTAGCTTTCTCTATAGGGTTCGTCTCTCGATAAAAGCTACATCAATTCTTACTCTGTTTCTGCATTTCCAAAACTAGACAACAGGAGGCCTGACGAGTGTGTTATAGTGTCAGTACTCTTTCTGGTTCTGTACTCGAAATTTCTGTCTATGAAAAATACTGATGCAGCCCTGGCTTAAGCTCCCCAAATTGAAACCCTGACTGTGCTTGAAACCTACTATATATAAGGCGTAGCTAATGACTGTCCAAAAACCCTTCTCTTCTTACGGGAGTCAGATTGAAGGGTTAGTGTTACAGTGTACCTGTTAGGCTGGTTCCAGACGCATAGCATTTTATTGCTACAATACTTTGTATTTTTGGTTACTTAAATTTATTTGTAGCCCTCACGATGAAAGGAAAATTATCATTAATTAACATTTATTTATATGTACATGCGTGCCTCAGCGTTCAGCATGGTGCTGGGCGTGTGGATGGCGTGCCTGGTACTGGCGGTGTGGGGGTGTGGTGTAGGCGCATTCTGGGGCGTGATAAATATGCTGACGGTGGACTATGTGGGTCTCGACAACCTCCTGCTGTTCTCGTCTGTGTCCAGCCTCATCAACTGCGTCTGGTTGCTGGTGTTTAGTCCTCTCTTCGGTAAGACAAGTTGGGAAATGTTTTCTTGGGGAGGAATCGTCAGCATATAGCATTTATTGTTGGTATTCCTTTTTTTTTTTTGCCAACACTAACTGCAGAAGTAGACGCTGATGTAGTGATATACGGTATAACAATACCGTGTGTCAGTACTATATATCATGTATATTACCGTTTTACAATAACGGTAATATACATCATATTCCACGAAACAAAATTTTAAGTTTATGAATCCACGAGAAAACAAATTGTTATTTTTACCACCATATGAATTATGTTTTGCCTGCAGTTTGCACATGTGTGTATTGGCGGGTTTTGTAATAAGTTCGCTGATTATTGCTACTACCAGCAGCTACTTCATTAGACATCCACAGCTCATCTGCTGCTCATGTTGTGAGCAGTTGTTTGCTGTCCGGTCACATCTCATCCTGTGATCGGTACTATATCGTACATCCACAGCTCATCCTATGAGTGATAGTATATGTTGTATTCTGGAGAAACTTCAGCTAAGTAATTAAATATTACCCTCACTGCCCAGTTAATATTTGATCTGCAATTTCCCTAATGTTGTCACTCTTATTTCTCTTCTGAAGCTGCCTAGTCTCCCAGATAGCAACCAATGTATAAGGGTAAACTGAAGCACTATTCGCTACCACTCAAAAATGGTTAGGTCATACTTGTAACATCCAGCTCCTGCCGTTGTCCTAGCAGCTCTCAGAGGTTAATATTCAGCCAGGGTGAAGAATCCTTCCTCCAGTGTATGTGTGATAGCCTAATTCTGTAAGATGAATAATAACAAATAATAACAAAAATCTCCAGTTAGATTGAGAGAATATAAGCGATTATTATTGAAAAATTTCGCATCTAGCGGTTTATGACATGTTAGCGTATAAAAAATTTAATTTACTTATTGGCTAAAAGTATCGTAAAGTAACTACTTGCCATTTATAAACTTGAAGCTACTTGTATACAATGGCTATTTAGTGTGCCAGCTAATAAATTCTGTTTAATTCAAACAATTGAGAATCACATAGACGGTTTCAGGAGGCAGCGTGTATTGTAATAAGTAGAAATAAGGTGAAAAATAACTCAGAAGAGGAGACGGTCACTTTATTGACCTATTTATTGAGAGGGGTAAAAAAAATAAAAAGGAAAGTCAAAAGAGGTGAAATTAAGGTTGTTAGGAAATGTAACTCAGGTCAACTTACTCTTAGTGGAAAAAATATATTTATACACAAGAGGATACAAATGCAAATCTGGAGATCAATAATTACACAGGCCATTACGAAAATAATTTATACTAAAACAAAGTCACTAGTAACAAGAAACTCACATGTACACACTCAACTTGAAGACTGAGACACTTATGCAACATATTGGAATCTTTATTGAAGAAACGTTTCGCCACACAGTGGCTTCATCAGTTCAGTACAAATCAGAAGGTTGTAAGGAGAGGAGGAGCTTGAGGTAATCAGTCCCTCAGCCTGGAGTCGATGTGTTCAGTCCATCAATCTTGTAGAAAGTACAGGATAGGGCCGTACAAGTGGCTTATATACTGTAGTCAGGTGATGCTGCAGCATCATGCTGACTACATGAGATCTTAATACAAAGAATTCTTCAAAACTTGTCCAACCTTTGAACGAAGACCTACTTCGACTAGTGGATGGTACCACTATGACCCCGCCTCCTCCTGCTTCGCCTCACCACGTCTACGGTCCTATGCTGTACATTCTACAAGACTGATGGACTGAACACATCGACTCCAGGCTGAGGGACTGATTACCTCAAACTCCTCCTCTCCTTAAACCCTTCTGATTTGTATTGGACTGATGAAGCCGCTGTGTGCCGAAACGTTTCCTCAATAAAGATTCCAATATGTTACATAAGTGTCTCAATCTTTAACTTGTCTTTTTTTTTAACCATTTATCACACACTCAACTAACTTACTGTCGAAGTGTTCCGCCTGTGCAGCAGGCTTCTTCAGTCAAATACAGGAGATTATAACACTGGAGACAGTAGAAATGGAGGAATAATTCTGAAGTGATCGATTCCACATCCTTGATAGTAGGTGGTTAGTCCCTTACCTCTCCAGTTTTCCACTGATATTAGTTTTAATATTTCTTTACATAATTTTATTGAACGACTGGATTACGATGATAGCATATCCAATTGTCTATGCAGCTATGATATCATGGGAAGCATCACATTCACCACTCTGCGTTTCCAGGTCTGATTCTAGACAAGAGTGGCAGCTACACTGTGAGTCTCAGTGTTCTGGGAGCCGTGATGGGTCTCACCTTCGTCTGCTGGCTCTTCATGCCTGCTGCAGTTGCTTACGACATGCGCAAGGAGGTTGAGCAGCAGCAACAGCTTCAGCAAACAGCAGTGGAATTAGAGCCAGTAGCAGTAGAATGACAACAAGCAGCAGAAGCAGAACCAAAAGAGTGTTGGAACCGGAAACACCAGAAGCAGTGAGAAACAACAACAACAGCAGTCAGAAATATCAACATTAATAAAGAGAAACGACAACAAAATTATGAGTAATAACCATCTAAGTTTCCAGCACCAGCAATTTCACGAACACGAGAGCTACTAGCACCAGCAGCTTTACAACCATCAGAACTATCAACTGGCAGCTTCACAACCATCAGAACTACCAACATTGGCAGCTTCACAACCATCAGAACTACCAACACTGGCAGCTTCACAACCATTAGAACTACCAACAGTGGCAGCTTCACAACCATCAGAACTACCAGCAGCGGCAGGTTCACAACCATCAGAACTACCAACACTGGCAGCTTCACAACCATCAGAACTACACACACTGGCAGCTTCACAACCATCAGAACCATCAACTAGCAGCTTCACAACCATCAGAGCTACCAACACTGGCAGCTTCAGAACCGTCAGAAGTACCAAAACTGGTGGCTTCTCAACCATCAGAACTATCAACTGGCAGCTTCACAACCATCAGAACTACCAAGAGTGTCAGCTTCACAGCAATCAGAGCTATCAACACTGGCAGCTTCACAACCATCAGAACTATCACCAGTGGCAGCTAGAGAGCCATCAGAACTATCAACAGTGGTAGCTCCACAACCATCACAACTTCCAAAAGTGGCAGTTTCACGACCATTAGAACTACCAACAGTAGCAGCTTCACAATGATCGGAACTACTAACAATGGCAGCTTCACAACCATCAGAGCTACCAACTCTGACAGCTTCACAACCATCAGAACTATCAACTGACAGCTTCACAACCATCAGAACTACTAACACTGGCAGCTTCACAACCATCAGAATTATCAACTGGCAGCTTCACGACCATCAGAACTACCAAAGTGGCAGCTTCACAACCATCAGAACTGCCAACACTGGCAGCTTCACAACCATCAGAACTACCAACAGTGGCAGCTTCACAACCATCAGAACTACCAGCAGTGGCAGGTTCACAACCATCAGAACTACCAACACTGGCAGCTTCAGAACCGTCATAAGTACCAATCTGGTGGCTTCTCAACCATCAGAACTGTCAACTGGCAGCTTCACAACCATCAGAACTACCAAGAGTGTCAGCTTCACAGCCATCAGAGCTACCAACACTGGCAGCTTCACAACCATCAGAACTACCAACACTGGCAGCTTCCCAACCATCAGAATTACCAACACTGGCAGCTTCACAACCATCAGAACTTCCAAAAGTGGCAGTTTCACAATCATTAGAACTACCGACAGTGGCAGCTTAAAAATCATCGGAACTACCACCAGTGGAAGCTTCACAACCATCAGAACTACCACCAGTAGCAGCTTCACAGACATCAGAACTAACAACAGTGGTAGCTTCACAACCATCAGAACTACCACCAGTGGTAGCTTCACAGACATCAGAACTACTAACACTGGTAGCTTCACAACCATCAGAACTATCAATTGGCATCGTCACAACCTTCAGAACTACCAACACTGGCAACTTCACAACCATCAGAACTACCAACAGTGCCAGCTTCACAACCATCAGAAGTACCACCATTGACAGCTTCACAACCATCAGAACTACCACCAGTGGCAGCTTCACAACCATCAGAACTATCACCAATGGCAGCTTTACAGCCATCAGAACTATCAACAGTGGTAGCTCCACAACCATCAGAACTACCAACACTGGCCGCTTAACAGCCATCAGAACTACCAACACTGGCAGCTTCACAACCATCAGAACTACAAACACTGGGAGCTTCACAACCATCAGAACTACCAACAGTAGCAGCTTCACAACCATCAGAACTGCCAACACTGGCAGCTTCACAACCATCAGAACAACCAACAGTGGCAGCTTCACAACCATCGGACCTACCAGCAGTGGCATGTTCACAACCATCAGAACTACCAACACTGGAAGCTTCAGAACTGTCAGAAGTACCATCACTGGTGGCTTCTCAGCCATCAGAACTATCAACTGGCAGCTTCACAACCATCAGAACTACCAAGAGTGTCAGCTTCACAGAAATCAGAGCTACCAACACTGGCAGCTTCACAACCATCAGAACTACCAACACTGGCAGCTTCACAACCATCAGAACTACCAACACTGGCAGCTTCACAACCATCAGAACTTCCAAAAATGGCAGTTTCACAACCATTAGAACTACCGACAGTGGCAGCTTAAAAGTCATCCGAACTACCACCAGTGGAAGCTTCACAACCATCAGAACTACCACCAGTGGCAGCTTCACAGACATCAGAACTAACAACAGTGGTAGCTTCACAACCATCAGAACTACCACCAGTGGTAGCTTCTCAGACGTCAGAACTACTAACACTGGTAGCTTCACAACCATCAGAACTATCAATTGGCATCCTCACAACCTTCAGAACTACCAACACTGGCAACTTCACAACCATCAGAACTACCAACAGTGCCAGCTTCACAACCATCAGAACTACCACCATTGACAGCTTCGCAACCATCAGAACTACCACCAGTGGCAGCTTCACAACCATCAGAACTATCACCAGTGGCAGCTTTGCAGCCATCAGAACTATCAACAGTGGTAGCTCCACAACCATCAGAACTACCAACACTGGCCGCTTAACAGCCATCAGAACTACCAACACTGGGAGCTTCACAACCATCAGAACTACAAACACTGGGAGCTTCACAACCATCAGAAATATCAACTAGCAGCTTCACAACCATCAGAACTACCAACACTGGCAGTTTCACAAATATCAGAACTACCAGAAGTGGCGGTTTCACAACCATTAGAACTACCAACAGTGGCAGCTTCACAATCATCGGAACTACCAACAGTGGCAGGTTCACAACCATCAGAAATACCACCATTGGCAGCTTCACAACCATCAGAACTACCACCAGTGGCAGCTTCACAACCATCAGAACTACCACCATTCGCAACTCCACAACCATCAGATCTACCAACACTGGCAGCTTCACAACCATCAAAACTACCAACACTGGCAGTTTCACAAATATCAGAACTACCAAAAGTGGCAGTTTCACAACCATTAGAACTACCAACAGTGGCAGCTTCACAATCATCGGAACTACCAGCAGTGGCAGCTTCACAACCATCTATACTACCAACAGTGGCAGGTTCACAACCATCAGAAATACCACCATTGGCAGCTTCACAACCATCAGAACTACCACCAGTGGCAGCTTCACAACCATCAGAACTACCACCATTGTCAGCTCCACAACCATCAGATCTACCAACACTGGCAGCTTCACAACCATCAGAACTAACACTGGCAGCTTCACAGCCATCAGAACTACCAATAGTGGCAGTTTCACAACCATCAAAACTACCACCATTGACAGCTTCACAACAATCAGAACTACCACCAGTGACAGCTTCACAACCATCAAAATTATCACCAGTGGCAGCTTGACAGCCATCAGAACTACCAACAGTGGTAGCTCCACAACCATCAGATCTACCAACACTGGCAGCTTCACAACCATCAGAACTACTAACACTGGTAGCTTCACAACCATCAGAACTATCAACTGGCATCTTCACAACCATCAGAACTACCAACACTGGAAGCTTCACAACCATCAGAACGACCAACACTGGCAGCTTCACAACCATCAGAACTACCAACACTGGCAGCTTTACAACCATCAGAACTACCAACTAGCAGCTTCACAAGCATCAGAACTACCAACAGTGGCAGCTTCACAACCATCAGAACTACGAACATTGGCAGCTTCACAACCCTCAGAACTACCAACACTGACAGCTTCACAATCATCAGAACTACAAACACTGGAAACTTCACAACCATCAGAACTACCAACATTGGCAGCTTCACAACCATCAGAACTACCAACACTGACAGCTTCACAATCATCAGAACTACAAACACTGGAAACTTCACAACCATCAGAACTACCAACATTGGCAGCTTCACAACCATCAGAACTTCGAAAAGTGGCAGTTTCACAACAATCAGATCTTCCAAAAGTGGCAGTTTCACAACCATTAGAACTACCAACAATGGCAGCTTCACAATCATCGGAAGTACCAACAGTGGTAACTCCACAACCATCAGAACTACCACCATTGGCATCCTTCACAACCATCAGAACTACTACCAGCGGCAGCTTCACAGACATCATAACTGCCAACAGTTGTACCTCCACAACCATCAGATCTACCAACACTGGCAGCTTCATAACCATCAGAGCTACTAACACTGGTAGCTTCACAACCATCAGAACTATCAACTGGCATCTTCACAACCATCAGAACTACCAACAGTGGCAGCTTCACAACCATCAAAACTACCACCATTGACAGCTTCTCAACCATCAGAACTACCACCAGTGGCAGCTTCACAACCATCGGAACTATCACCTGTGGCAGCTTGACAGCCAATAGAACTACCAACAGTGGTAGCTCCACAACTATCAGAACTACCAACACTGGCAGCTTCACAACCATCAGAACTATCAACAGCAGCTTCACAACCATCAGAACTACCAACAGTGGCAGCTTCATAACCATAAGAACTACCAACAGTGGCAGCTTCACAACCATCTGAACTACCAAAACTGGCAGCTTCACAACCATCAGAACTACCATCACTGACAGCTTCACAACCATCAGAACTATCAACTGGCAGCTTCACAACCATATGAACTACTAACACTGGTAGCTTCACAACCATCAGAACTATCAACTGGCAGCTTCACAACCATCAGAACTACCAGCAGTGTCAACTTCACAACCATCAGAACTGCCAGCACTGGGAGCTTCACAACCATCAGAACTACCAACAGTGGCAGCATCACAACCATCAGAACTACCAGCAGTGGCAGGTTCACAACCATCAGACCTACCACGACTGGCAGCTTCACAACCATCAGAACTACAAAGACGGGCAGCTTTACAACCATCAGAACTATCAACTAGCAGCTTCACAACCATCAGAACTACCACTACTGGCAGCTTCAGAACCGTCAGAAGTACCAACACTGGTGGCTTCTCAACCATCAGAACTATCAACTGGAAGCTTCACAACCATCAGAACTACCAAGAATGTCAATTTCACAGCCATCAGAGCTACCAACACTGGCAGGTTCACAACCATCCGAACTATCACCAGTGGCAGCTTGACAGCCTCAGAACTATCAACAGTGGTAGCTCCACAACCATCTGAACTACCAACAGTGGCAGCTTCACAACCATCAGAACTACGAACATTGGCAGCTTCACAACCCTCAGAACTACCAACAAGGACAGCTTCACAATCATCAGAACTACAAACACTGGAAACTTCACAACCATCAGAACTACGAACATTGGCAGCTTCACAACCCTCAGAACTACCAACAAGGACAGCTTCACAATCATCAGAACTACAAACACTGGCAACTTCACAACCATCAGAACTACCAACAGTGGCAGCTTCATAACCAACAGAACTACCAACAGTGGCAGCTTCACAACCATCTAAACTACCAGCAGTGGCAGGTTCACAACCATCAGAGCTACCAACACTGGCAGCTTCACAACCATCAAAACTACCAACACTGGCAGCTTCACAACCATCAGAACTTCCCAAAGTGGCAGTTTCAGAACCATTAGAACTACCAACAGTGGCAGCTTCACAATGATCGGAACTACCAACAATGGCTGCTTCACAACCATCAGAACTACCAACACTGACAGCTTCACAACCATCAGAACTATCAACTGGCAGCTTCACAACCATAAGAACTACTAATACTGGTAGCTTCACAACCATCAGAACTATCAACTGGCAGCTTCACAACCATCAGAACTACCAGCAGTGACAGCTTCACAACCATCAGAACTGCCAACACTGGGAGCTTCACAACCATCAGAACTACCAACAGTGGCAGCTTCACAACCATCAGAACTACCAGCAGTGGCAGGTTGACAACCATCAGAACTACCAACACTGGCAGCTTCACAACCATCAGAACTACAAAGACTGGCAGCTTTGCAACCATCAGAACTGTCAACTAGCAGCTTCACAACCATCAGAACTACCAACACTGGCAGCTTCACAACCATCAGAACTACCAACACTGGCAGCTTCATAACCATCAGAACTACCAACACTGGCAGCTTAACAACCATCAGAACTACCAACACTGGCAGCTTCACAACCATAAGAACTTTGAAAAGTGGCAGTTTCACAACCATCAGATCTTCCAAAAGTGGCAGTTTCACAACCATTAGAACTACCAACAATGGCAGCTTTACAATCATCGGAACTACCAACAGTGGCAGCTTCACAACCATCAGAACTACCAACAGTGGTAACTCCACAACCATCAGAACTACCACCATTGGCAGCTTCACAACCATCAGAACTACTACCAGTGGCAGCTTCACAACCATCAGAACTACCAACAGTGGTAACTCCACAACCATCAGAACTACTACCATTGGCAGCTTCACAACCATCAGAACTGCTACCAGTGGCAGCTTCACAACCATGAGAACTACCTACAGTGGTAATTCCACAACCATCAGAACTACCACCATGGCAGCATAACAACCATCAGAACTACTACCAGTGGCAGCTTCACAGCCATCAGAAGTATAAACTGGCATCTTGACAGCCAACAGAACTACCAACAGTGACAGCTTCACAACCATCAGAACTACCAACAGTGGCAGCTTCACAACCATCAGAACTACCACCATTGACAGCTTCACAATCATCAGAACTACCACCAGTGGCAGCTTCACAACCATCGGAAATATCACCTGTGGCAGCTTGACAGCCATTAGAACTACCAACAGTGGTAGCTCCACTACTATCAGAACTACCAACACTGGCAGCTTCACAACTATCAGAACTACTAACACTGGTAGCTTCACAACCATCAGAGCTACCAACACTGGCAGCTTCACAACCATCAGAACTACGAACAGTGACAACTTCACAACCATTAGAACTACCAACAGTGGTAGCTTCACAACCATCAGAACTATCAACACTGGCAGCTTTACAACCATCAGAACTTCGAAAATTGGCAGTTTCACAACCATCAGAACTTCCAAAAGTGGCAGTTTCACAACCATTAGAACTACCAACAGTGGCAGGTTCACAAACATCGGAACTACCAACAGTGGCAGCTTCACAGCCATCAGAACTACCACCAGTGGCAGCTTCGCAACCATGAGAACTACCACCAGTGGCAGCTTCACAGACATCAGAACTACCAACAGTGGTTGCTCCACAACTATTAGATCTACCAACACTGGTAGGTTCACAACCATCAGAACTACTAACACTGGTAGGTTCACAACCATCAGAACTATCAAATGGCATCTTCACAACCATCAGGACTACCAACACTGGCAGCTTCAAAACCATCAGAACTACGAACACTGGCAGCTTCACAACCATCAGAACTACCAACACTGGCAGCTTCAGAATCGTCAGACGTACCGACACTGGTGGCTTCACAACCATCAGAACTATCAACTGGCATCTTCGCAACCATCAGAACTACCAACACTGGGAGCTTCACAGCCATCAGAACTACCAACACTGGCAGCTTCACAACCATCAGAACTATTAACTGACAGCTTCACAACCATAAGAACTACGAACAGTGGCAGCTTCACAACCATCAAAACTATCAACACTGACAGCTTCACAACCATCAGAACTATCAACTGTCAGCTTCACAACCATCAGAACTACTTACACTGGTAGCTTCACAACCATCAGAACTATTAATTGGCAGCTTCACAACCATCAGAACTACCAACAGTGGCAGCTTCACAACCATCAGAACTACCAACAGTGGCAGCTTCACAACCATCAGAACTATTAACTGACAGCTTCACAACCATAAGAACTACGAACAGTGGCAGCTTCACAACCATCAGAACTACCAGCAGTGGCAGGTTTACAACCATCAGAGCTACCAACACTGGCAGCTTCACAACCATCAGAACTACAAACACTGGCAGCTTCACAACCATCAGAACTATCAACTAGCAGCTTCACACCCAGAGCTACCAACACTGGCACCTTCAGAACCGTCAGAAGTACCAACACTGGTGGCTTCACAACCATCAGAACTATCAACTGGCAGCTTCACAAACATCAGAACTACCAACACTGGCAGCTTCACAACCATCAGAACTTCCTAAAGTGGCAGTTTCACAGCCATCGGAACTATCACCATTGACAGCTTCACAACCATCAGAACTACCACCAGTGGCAGCTTCACAACCATCAGAACTATCACCAGTGGCAGCTTGACAGCCATCAGACCTACCAACAGTGGTAGCTCCACAACCATCAGAACTACCACCAGTGGCAGCTTCACACCCATCAGAACTATCACCATTGGCAGCTTGACAGCCATCAGACCTACCAACACTGGTAGCTTCTCAACCATCAGAACTATGAACTGGCATCTTCACAACCATTAGAACTACCAACACTGGTAGCTTCACAAGCATCAGAACTACCCACACTGGGAGCTTCACAACCATCACAACTACCAACACTGGCAGCTTCACAACCATCAGAACTATCAACTAGCAGCTTCAGAACCATCGGAACTACCAACAGTGGCAGATTCACAACCATCAGAACTACGAACATTGGCAGCTTCACAACCATCAGAACTACCAACACTGACAGCTTCACAATCATCAGAACTACAAACACTGACAGCTTCACAACCATCAGAACTACCAACATTGGCAGCTTCACAACCATCTTAGCTACCAACACTGGCAGCTTCAGAATCGTCAGAAGTACCAACACTGGAGGCTTCACAAACATCAGAACTATCAACTGGCAGCTTCACAACCATCAGAACTCCCAAGAGCGGCAGCTTCACAGCCATCAGAACTACCAACTCTGGCAGGTTCACAACCATCAGAACTACCAACACTGGCAGCTTCACAACCAGCAGAACTACCAACACTGGCAGCTTCACAACCATCAGTTCTTCTAAAAGTGGCAGTTTCACAACCATTAGAACTACCAACAATGGCAGCTTCACAATCGTCGGAACTACCAACAGTGGCAGCTTCACAATCATCAGAACTACCAACAGTGGTAACTCCACAACCATCAGAACTACCACCATTGGCAGCTTCACAACCATCAGAACTACTACCAGTGGCAGCTTCACAGACATCAGAACTACCAACAGTTGTAGCTGCACAACCATCTGATCTTCCAACACTGGCAGGTTCATAACCATCAGAACTACTAACACTGGTAGCTTCACAACCATCAGAACTGTCAACTGGCATCTTCACAACCATCAGAACTACCAACAGTGGCACCTTCACAACCATCAGAACTACCAACAGTGGCAGCTTCACAACCATCAGAACTACCACCATTGACAGCTTCACAACCATCAGAACTATCAGCTGTGGCAGCTTGACAGCCATTAGAACTACCAACAGTGGTACCTCCACAACCATCGGAACTACCAACACTGGGAGCTTCACAACCATCAGAACTACTAACACTGGTAGCTTCAGAACCATCAGAACTACGAACACTGGCAGCTTCAGAACCATCATAAGTACCACTACTGGTAACTTCACAACCATCAGAACTATCAACTGTCAGGCTTCATAACCATCAGAACTACCAAGAGTGGCAGCTTCACAGCTATCAGAAGTACCAACACTGGGAGCTTCACAACCATCAGAACTACCAACACTGGCAGCTTCACAACCATCAGAACTTCGAAAAGTGGCAGTTACACAACCATTAGAACTACCAACAGTGGCAGCTTCACAATCATCGGAACTACCAACAGTGGCAGCTTCACAATCATCGGAACTACCAACAGTGGCAGCTTCACAACCATCAGAACTACCAACAGTGGCAGCTTCACAACCATCAGAAATACCACCAGTGGCAGCTTCACAGACATCAGAACTACCAACAGTGGTAGGTCCACGACCATCAGATCTACCAACACTGGCAGCTTCATAACCATCAGAATTACTAACACTGGTAGCTTCACAACCATCAGAACTATCAACTGGCATCTTCACAACCATCAGAACACCAACAGTGGCAGCTTCACAACCATCAGAACTACAAACAGTGGCGGCTTCACAACCATCAGAACTACCACCAGTGGCAGCTTCACAACCATCAGAACTATCACCAGTGGCAGCTTGAAAGCCATCAGACATACCGACAGTGGTAGATCCACAACCATCAGAAGTACCAACACGGGCAGCTCACAACCATCGGAATTACTAACACTGGTAGCTTCACAACCATCAGAACTATGAACTGGCATCTTCACAACCATCAGAACTACTAACAATGGTAGGTTCACAACCATCAGAACGACCAACAGTGGCAGCTTCACAACCATCAGAACTACCAACACTGGAAGCTTCACAGCCATCAGAACTATGAACTAGCAGCTTCATTACCCTCAGAACTACCAACAGTAGAAGCTTCACAACCATGAGAACTACAAATACTGGCAGCTTCGCAACCATCAGTACTACCAACACTGGCAGCTTCACAACCATCAGAACTCCCAACACTGGCAGCTTCAGAACCGTCAGAGGTACGAACACTGGTGGCTTCACAACCATCGGAACTATCATCTGGCAGCTTCACAACCATCAGAACTACCAAGAGTGGCAGCTTCACAGCCATCAGAACTACCAACAGTGGCGGCTTCACAACCATCAGAACTACCAACAGTGGCAGCTTCACAGCCATCAGAACTACCAACACTGGTAGCTTCACAACCATCAGAACTACCAACAGTGGCAGCTTCACAACCATCAGAATTACCAACACTGGCAGCTTCACAGTCATCAGAACTACTAACAGTGATAAGTCCACAAGCATCAGATCTACCAACAGTGGCAGCTTCAGAATCATCAGAACTACTAACACTGGTAGCTTCACAACCATGAGAACTATCAACTGGCATCTTCACAAACATCAGAACTACCAACGGTGGCAGCTTCACAACCATCAGAACTACCAACAGTGGCAGCGTCACTACCATCAGAACTACCACCATTGACAGCTTCACAACCATCAGAACTACCACCAGTGGCAACTTCACAACCATCAGAACTATCACCAGTGGCAGGTTGACAGCCATCAGGACTACCAACAGTGGTAGCTGCACAATCATCAGAACTACCAACACTGGCAGCTTCACATCCATCAGAACTACTAACACTGGTAGCTTCACAACCATCAGAACTACCAACACTGGTAGCTTCACAACCATCAGAACTACCAACACTGGTAGCTTCACAACCATCAGAACTACTAACACTGGTAGCTTCACAACCATCAGAACTATCAACTGGCATCTTCACAACCATCAGAACTAGCAACACTGTCAGCTTCACAACCATCAGAACTACCAACAGTGGCAGCTTCACAACCATCAGAACTACGATCAGTGGCAACTTCACAACCATCAGAACTACCAACAGTGGCAGTTTCACAACCATCATAACTACCAACACTAGCTGCTAGTCAACCATCGAACTACACCTGTCCCCTTGAAAGAGACATCAGCAGTAATATAAACTACCCTTGAGACGTATCTCTCTACCAGTAATTAGTGGATCTATCTTTTAAAACAAATACAAATTGTGAATCCTTGTTTTCTGTATAATTTTCTTTTGATAGCCAGTCCTAGAACCAAATACCTTTAATAATGAAACCAACAATACTTTCAATCACAACAGTTCTTTCAGCACTAATTAAATGAGGGTGGGATGTACGGGCAAGTCTCCTAGCACTTGGTGTTGCTGTTGCCTAGTAGTAGCCTAGCAGGCTGACTGCTGTGGGTCACGTACTAAAGAGGAAATAAAAAAAAGACCTCTAAAAGAAATAAGCCATACTGGTGTGCTTTCTTAATTATCCTGGGTTATTATCCTCTCCGGTTACTTATCCAAATTAAGTTTTTCTCATTGTCTTAGGTTGCTAGGTTAGTAACCCAGGGAAACCTAAGAAAGCCTACCAGCGTGACTTATTTCCACTGAGTACCTTAGTTCCTCTTTCTCAAGATGGGACCTCCAACATTAACCTAACTCGCAGGTACCTATTAATTGCACGCAAACATGTATAGCGTCTCCACCCGCTCCAGGATCAAACTCGGGAACCTCTGGTGTGAGCTGAAGACAGTACCACGGAGCATCTTATATACACTGTAATATTTCTGTAAAATGCTTGCCTATATGAAGAAAATTTAAAATATAGGTAAAATTTGGGAAAAGTATGAGGGAAAAAAATACTCAAACATCCTCTAGGAGAAATCTTAAGATTTTTTTCCTGAAGGTCATCTTGCTTATTACTTGGAGGCCACAGATCCTGTTGAACACAATGGTGGAGTTATCCCGTGGCTCGATTACCCGTACACCTAGCAGTAAGTAGGTACCTGTGCAGATTGGTGTGGGTAGTATCCTGGGGTACAAGATTTAACGACCACAATAGAAATAAGACAGTCTTTCATGACGCACTGACTTTCTTGGGCTATCCTAGGTGGCTAACCTCCGGTTTAAAAATACCAGCAAATCGTATCATATCATAATTTATCTTAAATGAAAGAATATTGTTGAAATATATTAAGATTATTATTATTATTATTATTATTATTATTTATTATTATTATTATTATTATTATTATTATTATTATTATTATTAATAATATTATTATTATTATTATTTTATTATTATTATATTAATTAAGTTAGCCAAATATTACATTTTCTTTGGAACAAAAATTTAAAGAAAATGGTTCTCTTGCCTTCACTTTTATTGGTATCTAAGCTATTTTGTGTTTTGCCATTTATATTGTAATAAACACAATACAAAACAACACAATAATATTGAGAAAAAAGCGTTTACGAACAATGATCTTTATGAGAAGCCCCTAGTATGTTCGTCTTTATAATTAAGTTCTTAGTTGTGACAAAAGTTGTGCTAGCTACATAGGTCTTATTTTAATCAATAAGGCGTACATTTGTATTAATGCTTACGAGGCTGATCATTATGTATTAATGGCTTACGAGGCTGATCATTATTGTATTAATGGCTTACGAGGCTGTCCAGACGGGAGAAAGATGTACTTAACTGGAGTTTGACTTTGTCTAGTGGTGTGGATACCCTCAAACACGAATCACTATTTGAAGTGCAAACTGAATCCATAACTCGAAACAGTGAAACAAAACTTTGGGAAAAAAGATGCAACACGTACGTACATAAAGATTTTTTTTGGCCAAACAGATTTAAAGCAGAACGAAACTACACAGTGAATCTCTAAGCACGAAGACAAATAGTCATTCAAGACTAGCTATAGTATAGTGTTAGTGGACTGGTGTGGGTCGCATCCTGGGACAAAACTGACTTAATTTACCCGAAATGCTTAGCATAACAAGCGGCTTTCTTTGTAGTAGTTTATCACTGATGTCAGCTAGGCCTTTATACCTTGAACATGTACTTGTAAAATAAATATATTAATTAATTAATATTAATTATTAATTAAAATTCAAGTGGTTACTACGCTGGGGCAAACTAAAATTGACGGATTACTGATGTTTGTTCGGTAACTACATTAGAACAATCGTTTGACAATGAGCCAAGTTGCTAGTAGTAGTGGTAGAAGTACATGGTTGTAGTGGTCATAACAATGGTACCCAATGGAGTAACACGAGCAGTTAGATAAAAAACAGCTCTGTTACGCCCTTTCCCTTCCAGCCATTCCAGTCTTTTAAATTCAATGTTTTTTTTCAGTATATATTGTATATTTTAATTCTTGTTAATACCCTTTTTGACCGGAGGGTGTGGAGGTGAAGAGAGAGCCTTCTGCTTTACCCTTACGCCCAAAAATATGCGACGTCTTTAATTAGTTAAATAGCAGTTTTTTTTCCCCCAGCAGATGCCTCGGCGGAAAACCAAAGCCGTTTTTCATTTTATCCTTTGTAAGACCTTAACAGCCTTTCTCCGACAATGATAGTGAAATGGGGCTCGCACTATGCTTGGAAAAGAACCTTGTAGTAACGCATTTCTTCTGCGAGGAAGACGAGGTCGGGGTTATACAGACGATTACTCTTATATTCGTTGGGCATCATGGGGTGACAGTATATAAGATATTTATTTTTTTGGGTTTCTTTAGCTCTAAAATCCATTTAGGCCCCTTTTTTGCAAATAAAAATCAAAAAAAAAAAATGAGTCATTCTTTTCCTCTCATGGAAAAAACCTGAGGGGTTCCACAGAGTTGTTGAGAAGTGCGTAAGCAGCAAAACTGCTGGAAATGAAGAATGAGAATGTAAAATAAAAGACACAGTGCAATTAATGGGACATTTTTTTGTTTTCTAAAGGTCTCAATCTTCAATTGGGCGGTTTTCAAACATTTATCACATCAAGATATTATAAGGAAAAAAAACTAAAAATCATGAAAAAAAATTAAAAAAAACAAAAAAAAAGGTTACCAAAAATAACGGAAAAAACTAAAAATTAGAGAAAAATTAAAAAAATTTGAAAATAAACCCAAAAATTTCGAAAAAATAATAAACCTTACCAAAAAAAAAAAAACCTTTATGGATTATCTTTTATGTTCTTAAGAATATGCACTTAGACAATAAAAAGAGCCGTTTAAACTGAACGTTTCATGTTGGCTTTGGGAGGCCAAATTCAGCTGATGACAGATCCTCATCCACCGCGAGGCCCGGGAAGACCCGGCCGCAGGTTACCTGGAGGTTTAAAATGGAGGTTATTCTGGGGATCAACGCCCCCCGCGGCCCGGTCCACGACCAGGCCTCCCGTGGATCGGGGCCCTGATCTATCGTAAGGGTTCTTAAATGGAGATATCGTAGGTTGGAAAGAAAGACACACTTGTAGGATGGAAAATATATTGTCAGACTGAGATGGGGGATGGAGCCCCAGCTGCCTTGCCTTCTACGCCGGGTATGTCTGCCGCCGAGTGAGAACGGGAAAAGGGGGATCACTGCCCAATGTGTATCCCATGACGTCACACAAAGCCAAAGGCCTACGAGGGATCTCGGTTTTCTAAAGACAGGGATGATATTTAATAGGGCTATGCTATATAATACTGGGAATACAGGGATCAGCAACTATGCTGACAGCTCGGTCATGTTACGTATGTCGTCCCGACATACACTACTATACTATAGGCTGAACAGGCAGGGGGAAATTGGGCTGATTCTATACAAAAACAAATTCTTTATATAACTTAGAACTAATGGATGGTACAACATGATTTTGACGTAATGGGTGTTAACGTAATCTTTACAAACTATAAAACAAATCATTATAAAATTTGGAGGGAATTGATCGATCGATCTGTATTCATGCACTCTAAGGATTCTGAGGAAGAATAATTATATACAAAGAAGTGTTTAACAGAAAGGCAGATTCGGTGCACTCAAATCTAGACTGTTAATTCTCAGAATACGGAGGGAACGTGAACACGAAAACTTCTGACAAACTGTTCAGCTAATAATAAAAAAACACAATTGAAAAATTTCCCTTTTCATCTCGGACATCTAATTATACAGACTATTACATTTAAACCCAATTCTGCGATGGTAAGGTTTACATATGCAGAATGGTTATCATCTCTGGGAGGATCGAATTCCTTGCAATGGCCCTAACACATGCCTTGACTGAGAGAGATCTGAACGAGTATCTACAAAAGATACAACTAAAAATCATAGGGGACTGTGGAATTACTAATTCATCTGCTAGGAGTACTCAACCGACTGTTCGATACAGTAATTTTTGGGCTCATTACAAAGTCACTAATGGATGCTGGTGGCTTCACAGTAAGAATAAGATTTCCTGGAGCAGGAATCGAATCACACCCAGAAACGCAAGGGATGGGTTTTCCTTTGGGGCATTTATGACATCCTCGACAGTAAATGGAGGATCTGCAGTAACTACAACTAACGTGTCGCGATAAAGCATCTGCGACTACATTCGACTTCCCAGGTAAATTTTCAAAAGTGGGATTGAACTCTTGGATAGTCAAGGTCCATCTGGCTAACCTTCCAGTAGGCTGTTTGTTCGGAATAAAGGTAAACAGTTCTTCCTTACTGGAGGAAAGAACAAACTCGGTGGAGTGGATGACCCCCCCCGGTGAAAAAAATAACGCTATAACACGCAATATGGCAAGGGAGAATGAATCTACTATCTCAACTGCAGCCAGGAGAAAAGAAAATGAACACGGTGAACAATGCTGATATTCAATCTGAGTCGCACACAGTGACACGAGGTATCAGCTATAAAAGAAACTACACTTACAACGTTAACATGTGAAAGTACTCGAGAAATAATTTTCTTACAATGCCAACTGATTACTGTCAACTAGGATGGGATCCACCATCGGGAAAACATTAGGAAACAACAACAGACACTTAGTGAGAACACTAGCTGTAACAGAGACGTTCTTTCTGCAGACAGCATGTCACATCAACAAGAGATGGCATTACTGTTGCCAGTAATCGTTTTTCTGACAAGGCATCCCCTGTGGAGAAAACTTCTACCGAAACTAGCAGCCCATTGCAAGGGATAGGCTGTGCACTCAAGGCAGTTGAGTGTCCCCGGACACTTGAGGCAACGGAACACTATCCTGCAAAGTCTGAAGGTATAGGTGGAACACAGATGGGAGGGGACGGGAATTACTAGTGCCGACCGCTCGGTAGGGTTAATAAGTAATTCACGGATCTATAGGAATTAATCTGAACTTCACATTTCGCAGCACTTTAACAAATCTCAGATACAAGCTGTGAGAACAAAGACATTGCTAAAAGGCTAGATATTGTTTTCAGTCAGTAAGGGAATGTTGGTACTGTGGACTGATTCATATTGACTTTGACTGGAATGATACACTAAGTGAACGTTAAAAAGGGGACTGGGACATCTTCTCAGTGAAAATACTGAAGGGCATAAGTCAAGAAAAATGGAGAGAAATGACACAATAAGCTTAAATGGAAAAAATGCTTAACTATTCTGCATAAGTAATTAAAAATTGACAAGTTACACAGTAAGCAAAGAACTCACACAAGAATAATATGCAACTTAACAAACAGTGAAAATCAAGAGAACTTGTACTTTGCTCAAATCTAATAGCTCACTTTTACTTTTAAATTGAATAAATGGCACAGTGATTTAGTCTTTACTTTCAAATGCAACAAGGAAAATACACAATAAAATAATAAAATGGACTCAATAAACTTGTGCAGAAATTAAAACAAACACACAATTCACTGAAATTAAAAAAAAATAAAAGACAGACAGAATAAAATACTATGCACAGAACAGAGCATAAGAAACTGCACTGTAATAAACTGTATTGCACAACACTGCATAAAATTTTCTGCAAGAAAAACTTTAATAGCAACACAATATTTCCCACAAGAATTTTGCAAAATGGTCTATGTGAAATTAATAAAAATTAAACACACAAGAAAAGAAATATATCAAGAATGAACACTTTTAACTCTTAACTGCACTTAAACAACAAGCAAAAGAACAATTTACTTTAAAAGGAGAACTTAAAAATTGCACTAAGAATGAATTTGTTCAATAAAATATGAAAAATAATAGGTGCTAAAACACACAACAAAAAGGAATACAACACTTACAGTGATGCAGAACACAAAACATCAACATAAACACAGTACTAGAATTTTCTTGCAATGAAACTTGATGTGTGAAAAATTTTGTAAAATTGAGTTCTTGCTGGGACTTAAAAAATGGCACTATTGTCGTGGAAATAAGACAAATTAAAAAACTGGCTGAATAAGGAATATGAACACAAGAATGTTCAACACACAGGGAACAAAAAAAAAATTACACAAATGCTGGGAAGAAAAAAAATAACAGACAACACTGTTTGTGGGTGCAGAATAAAGAGGTGAAAAATTTACTGAGTTAATACACTGGAATTCTGAAGTTTAAAACACAAGTTCTATATTGCTCATTTTTTTGCACACACAACAAAGGAAACAAAAGTACTTACTTCAAGTGTATAAAAAGATACACAACACAACAGATATAAAATAATGCACGAAAATTAAACACTGAATTAATGAGATTAAAAGAAATGAATGCCAATCAGTACATGATAAACACTGAGTCTGATCAAGAGTCACTGAATGTCACTAAGAGAAAAATTAACTGGGAACACAAAAGAAATGTCTCAACACTCGCAAATGTCCCCTAAAAAAAAAATATTATAGCGTAAACACTTGAAAAAAATGAGATTGATGGATTGTTTATATCGTCTTGCTGCTGTCCTCTGCACAGAAAGATCGTAGAATTGCGCTTAAATCGGCGAGAGACAAACACACAGGAGGCTTTTAAAGATGGCGCGACACACCTCTAGCTCTTGACCCCTATGTGGTCCTTAAAATATGGTGCTACAACCCTTAGCAGTGCACCAAAACACTGATGAGTAGTGAGTTGTAATGGCCGACTGTAGTTGGGTTTGTGGGTATGGGCTGAGCGAAAGGGGTCTGAGACCGGCAATGGTGCGACCACACGTGATCGTGAGTGGCTGGGGTTTTGGGTTGAACGTCGTAAGACCCCACTGAAAAACCCACACTGCCGCGAAGATAATTCTAAGCCGGCTTTGGGTTAGAATAAACCCACGAAATACTACAACACCACAAGGATGACAAGGGGCACTCAGAATGCTTGGAACTTGAATCACAAGCGATGAAGGCTACTCATGTGGCTTGCTTTAGTACTGGGGTTTAAGGGCACCCCGGGTTAGTTGCTAGCTGGCTTTTTCTTAACCCTTCACACAGAATAGCTTGATAACTTCACACGATGAGCAACGCAGGGGTGGAAGCTGGCTTGGCAGGCAAAATAATTGGATGGAGTAGGCTAGGCTGACTGGACCCCGGTTTTTTCTGACTCCCCACCACAGACTGGAAACTGGCTTATTTTGCAAACTCGGGTCAACCCCTCGGGGGTAATGCAAAAGCAGATAACCACTAATACAAAGAGAACTGACCAGTGAATAATGTAGAAGCTGGTAGAGTAGTGGCTTGAGGTAGCTGGATGGGGTGAACCTCGGTAGGCCTACTGGTAACATGAAATGGCCGTTTTTGCGGTCGAACAACTTTATTCTCCAGAAATCGCTGTAATCGTCAGAATTAAGGCCCTTTCCCCTGCCACCATTTATCATAAGGGTTCTTAAATGGAGATATCGTAGGTTGAAAGTAGACACACTTGTAGGATGGTAAATATATTGTCAGACTGAGATGAGGGATGGAGCCCCAGCTGCCTTGCCTGTCTACGCCTGTATGGTCTGCCGCCGAGTGAGAACGGGACAGAGGGATCACTGCCCATGTGGGATCCCTATGACGTCCCCACAAAGCCAAAGGCCTACGAGGGATCTCGTGTCTAAAGCACAGGGATGATACTAATATGCTATGCTATATAATACTGGGAATACAGGGATCAGCAACTATGCTGACAGATCAACTAGGCTGTTACTGCTGGCCGCACGCAGTCCGACGTACGAGCCACAGCCCGGCTGATCCGGCACTGACTTTAGGTATCTGTCCAGCTCTCTCTTGAAGGCAGCCAGGGGTTTTTTGGCAATTCCCCTAATGCTTGATGGGAGGCTGTTGAACAGTTTTGGGCCCCGGACACTTATGGTGTTTTCTCTTAGTGTACCAATGGCGCCCCTACTTTTTATTGGCGGCATTTTGCATCGCCTGCCCAGTCTTTTACTTTCGTAGGGAGTGATTTCTGTGTGCAGATTTGGGACCATTCCTTCCAAGATTTTCCAAGTGTAGATTATGATATATCTCTCCCTCCTGCGTTCCAACGAGTACAAGTCAAGTGCTTTCAAGCATTCCCAGTAGTTAAGGTGCTTGACAGAACTTATACGTGCAGTAAGGATCTCTGTACACTCTCTAGATTGCGAATTTCACCTGCTTTGTATGGAGTGTTAATGTACAGCAGTATTCCAGCCTAGAGAGAACAAGTGATTTGAAAAGGATCATCATGGGGCGTTGATTCCCGAAACCTTCTCCAGGTATACAAACAAATAAAATCAACCATCCCACAATAAAGTCGTTGTACATAGCCAATCATCATACAGAAAGTCTCTCACAAGAACTCCTTGTTTCTGACGTGTGCTGAGCTTCTGACGTGCTGAGCCCAGAGTCCCCAGCATCAGTGAGATCCTGGGCAGCGTGGAGTCTGTGTGACTTCGGTGTACATCACAAGATAAACGAGTGGCAGAAGTGAAAGCAATAAAAATCAACTGAGTTTGGAAAGATATGTAGTTTTATCGTGCGTTGTGTTTTGGTACTGAGGGAGGATCAAAGGAGAGGGAAGGACACAGGAAACTTGAGTTCCTCAGATCAATAGTCCTTCACTGACTGCAAGAGACCTCCCTCTCCTTCGAGAATGTGCTGTTTAAATTGTATAACCATTAGTGTTTAATGTTAACTATAACAGCATGCTGCTAGCAGTGTTCTCTTAGCGATAAGTAATGTTAACAAATTTAATGAAAATTATACAAATACTTACAGTTGGCGTCTCAGACAGTGACAATGGTTAACATCACTCAGTGAGTGTTGCTTTACTGTAACCACCAGAGTTAAATGGTAGAGTGCAGGCTTTGCACACATGTAGCCTCAGGTTCGACCCCCGTCCACTTCTATGTAACTGTCGTTCATGACAACTTATTCGAGTACATTGGAAGAAGGAGGAACAAGTGCTAGATCTATCACTGTGACTGTTGGTGTTGGGAAGAGAGATATGAATATAAAGCTTGCAGTTGGCGGGGTAGACCGAGGTGTCTGCCAACATTTATTGTAACCAGCACAATACAATAGTACAGTGCGGGCATCACATACATGTAACTTCGAGTTCACATATATGAAAATGGATATAACGGAGAATGTGTCTAAGAAAGACGAGGCGAACCATAAAATAGACGAGGGGAAAACGTTGGGTAGGGTGTTGAAGCATCTGTGGAAAGAAAGAAATTTTTCCATGGAGGCAGAAAGTGGAACGTTCCAAGGTATAGTGAGGGTGTGAGGCACAGGCTTTAAACATTGCAGCGAGGAGGTTACCTGGAGTCTACCAGGAGGGTATTCCGGGGGTCAACGCCTCGCAGCCTGGTCCATGACCAGACCATCCGGTGGCTCAGGGCCTGATCAACCAAGTTGTTACTGCTGGCCGCACGTAGTCCAACATATGAATTACAGCCCGGCTGATCCGGCACTGACTTTAGGTATCTGTCCAGCTCCCTCTTGTAGGCAGCCAAGAGTCTATTGATAATTCCCCTTATGCCTGGTGGGAGGCTGTGAACAGTCTTGGACCCCGGACACTTATTTTGTTTTCTCTTAGTGTACTAATAGCGCCCGTACTTTTAAATGGGGGCATGATGCATCGCCGACCAAGTCTTTTGCTTCTGTAGGAAGTGATTTCTGTGTGCAGATTATGGACCAGTCTCTCTAGGATTTTCCAGGTATAGATTATAATGCATCTCGCCTGTGCTCGAAGTGCTTCCAAGCTTTCCCAGTAGTTAAGGTGTTTGATGGAACTTATATGTGCCGTAAAGGTTCTCTGTACATTCTCTAGATCTACGATTTCACCTGCCTTGAATGTAGATGTTAATGCACATCAATATTACAGCCTAGAGAGAACAAGTGATTTAAAAAGGATCATCATTGGTTTGGCATCTCTTGTTTTGAGCGTTCTCATTATCCATTCTATCATTTTCCTAGCAGATGTGATAGTGGCACTGTTGTGATCCTTGAAGGTGAGATGCTCAGATATTACCACTCCGAGGTCCTTCACATTACTTTTCTGCTCTGTTGTGTGATTAGAGTTTATTGTACACTCAGTCCTAGCTATTATTTCCTCCAGTTTTCCATAACGGAGTAGTAAGTATTTATCTTCAAAGAACATCATATTGCTCTCCTTTGCCCATTGGAAAACTTGGTTTATATCTTCCTGGAGATTTGCCGTGTCCTCAATGGATGCCACTCTTATGCAGATCCTAGTATCGTCTGCAAAGGATGATACGGTGCTATGGTTTACATCTCTGTCTATGTCTGATATGAAGATGAGGAACAGGATGGGGGCGAGTACTGTGCCTTGTGGAACAGAGCTCTTCACTATGGCAGCTTCTGATTTAACTCTGTTTATCACTACTCAAAGGCTTTTGCAAAATTTGTGTATATTACATCTGCATTCTGTTTGTCTTCCAGTGCATCCAAGACCATATCGTAGTGATCCAGTAGTTGCGAGAGGCAGGAGCGACCTGCTCTGAGCCTTTGTTGCCCTGGATTGTACAACTGTTAGGAATCCAAGTGGTTGCAGTCCTTCTTCTTAGAAATCTTTCCAATATTTTTATGATGTGGGACGTTAGAGCTATTGGTCTACAGTTCATAGCTATTGCTTTTGCCTTTATGAAGTGGGGCTTTATCTGTTGTTTTTAGCGACTGTGGAATTTCACCTGTGTCTGTGTTCCTTCTCCATAGTATACTTACGGCACGTGAGAGGGGTTTCATGCAGTTCTTAATGAACATAGAGTTCCATGAGTCTGAGGGTGGGGCTGAGTGCATGGGCATGTTGTCGATAAGTTTCTCAAAGTTTAGTGGAATTAGGGTAATGTTAGAAATCTGGCATACATTGGCAGGGTTTTGAGGCTCATTCATGAAAAAAATTATTTGCATTGTCAATCTTTAGAATGATTAGAGTCTCGCTAAACACAGAGTCGTACTGTAAGTTCCAGCCTGTCTAAGCAAAGGGCCCGATACTAGATATGGTTTTTCCCTTGTTTTTGGCATATGAAAAGAAATATTTCGAATTTCTTTCAATTTCACTATGCTTTTAGCTCCTCCTATCTCTCCTGGATCCTTACCTTAAGCTCAATATTTTCCACTCCCCTGGTTAGCGCTTCCTTTCATGTGGCAGATAATCTAGCGTTCTTGAAGAGCTCAGTGATTCTTTGCTTTCTCCTGTAGAGGGAGCGTCTCTCTCTCCAGTTTACTTTCTTCACTTCTTTATTCTCTAGGGAATATCCTTGAATAACTCCAGCACCAGGAAGTTGATCTTTTCAAGTTAGGGTTCATGTTATTTAATAATAATAATAATAATAATAATAATAATAATAATAATAATAATAATAACAATAATATAATAATAATAATAATAATAATAATAATAATAATAATAATAATAATAATAATAATAATAATAATAATAATAATAATAATAATAATAATAATAATAATATATTTACTACAAGTGCATGTACAAGGTATACAGATCATAGCTGATATAAATGACATACTACTATAAGAAATCCGCTTGTTATGTAGAGCATTTCGGGCAAATTAGGTCAGTTTTGTCCCAGGATCCAACCCACACCAGTTGAATAACACCCAGGTACTCATATTACTGATGGGTGAACATAGACAATCAGTGTAAGGAAACACGTCCAATGTTTCCACCACTTCGCCGGGAATCGAACCCGGACCCTCGCCGTGTGAAGCGAGAGCTTTTACCAAAACCCACGGGCCACGGGGCAGATATCTTCCCAACATGTTTCATTTAGGACAAGGTTTACCTGGTCTTAGTTGATGTTCTTATTGTTGAAGTTGAATTTGGTGAAGGTTCCTTCATAGCTGTATGCATTTTACTGATCTGGACTCCTGTGCATGTAAGTCTCGACTTTGATTAGATTGTGATCCGAATTAGTTGTTTTTGATATTGTTATGTTTCTTACCAGGTCCTTATTTTTTGTGAAAATAAGGTCTATTGTGTTCCCAGTCTTATTGGCTCCACTATTTGCTGACTTAGGGTGTATTTATTGCAGAAATTCAGCAGCCCGTGTGTGTGTGACTTTTCATCTGAGCTACCTCCAGGGATTTTTTCTGCTACAACATTTTTTTTCTTACCTTCCATTTGTATGCCCCTTAGATTGAAGCACCAACAGCAAGATGTTTGGGGATGGGGCTAAAAAAAAAAGTTTTCCAGAAAATAATAAATTTTTCAATAGCTTTTTCTTTGAACCGTTGGGAAGTTGATCGGGGCGGCTTATATCAACACAATGACTAAGTTTTGGTTCTCAACTTTATTTATAAGAACTTACTAAATTTTGGTGTTCAGCTCCCCCATGCAAAATAAACGACTCTGACTTACGGGCCCAAACCCCCCCTTGTTGCCTGTCTTTCTTTTACATTTTAAAAGGTTGTACCCTTTCCATATTTCATCGTAGTGTTTTTTTTGCTGCAAACAGTATTTTGCCCCCTAAAATTTACTAATAAAAGATATTTTTTTGGGTTGGTGGTGGCTTAAGGTCCTGTATATTAAAAGTAAACTGAGGTCGGTTGCGTGTTTTTGGGGAATTTTTTGTTGGACATATTGTGGTTGTGGAGGGTATGGGGGCCCCAAAGGGGCTGCCCCTCCAGCCCCAAAAAGGCCCCCAAATTGGTGGACTATTTTGGGTTTTTTTTTTTAAAATTTTTTTTTCTTTTTTTTCTTGGCACTAAAAAACACTTGGAGTGAAATTGTAAATAAAATGGTTAGTTTTACGGGGGTGTTCCTCCTGACCCTTTTAAATGGGAAAAGGGGGGCACTGTGTTTTTAATATTGTTTTCGATACCGACGAGTGTCACAAAACTCAGGGTGGAAGAATTTGCAGGGGTAGAACACACCCCTTCAGGCAAGGGGGGCGGCAATTTTTGGGGGGTCTTACAGTTTTTATATTTTATTTGTTTTCCCCAATTCCATGCTTACAGTTGCCCCAAGCATAGAATTTTTTAAAAACCCCTTTTGCCTTTTGGTTGGTACATTCGTACTGGAGTATTCCCCCCTTTGTGAAATCGAGAAACGCACTTTTACTCTTCGACAGCCAAGCCAAGACAACCCCCCATCTTTTTCCCAAGAGGCCAACGTTTTTTCCCCCGGGAAGAAGAATTTTTTTACTAAATCTGTAAAAGGGGCTATGTTGTGGGGGCTGGGAAAGTCTTTGCCCAATCCCCGACTAGTACAAGGCTGGGGGCTGAGTCTAGGTCAGCCCTAGGGCTGGGGGCTGAGTCGGTCAGCCCTAGGGCTGGGGGGCTGATTAGGGAGCCCTAGGAATGGGGGGGTGAGCTAGTGATTTTTTTTTTTTATTTTTCCCTTTGGGTTGTCATTTATTTTTGGGTCAACTATTTTAATTTGGGGGATTTCTAAAAGTTAAAGTTTACTCCCCACCATCCTCCCATGTTCCATATATTTTGGGAAAGATTATCCAGAGTTCCCCCTTTGGCTGGAGGCGGAGGGGAAAATCATTTTTTTAAAAGTGGTGGGGCATATTTTACAGATAATTTAAGGTGGAATTAGAAGGGATGTCATTTTTAGAAAATTAATTCGGAGGGCGAGGAGGGGTTGTTTAGGAGGTTTTAAAACATTTAGAGATAAAGTTGAAAGATAAAAAGACTAGGTGTATAGACCTCTTCGTCCACCCAAGGAAAGGGGGGAGGAGGGGGTAATGGAATTTTTTTGGTACTAGGGGTTTTGAACTCCAACGGGCTTATGGGGGCTTTTTTACTTTAAAAGGGAGACAAGCAGTTGAGGGCTTGGCTGCTTTTGGAGTTAAGGAAGGTAACTTTATAAGGGACTGGGGGGAAATTGGTTACCTGAGTTGAGTCCGGGAATGAGAAGTACATGACTGCTCCCCCTGCCTCTAAGGGAGGGTATAAACTTTGTTGTAGCATGTTTCGGGCAAGAGAGTAATTGTAGAGTGATGGTGAATGTGAAACCTTTTTTTTTGTAATCACACACACACACACACACACACACCACACACAACAACACACACCACACCCACACAACCAACACACACACACCACACACAAAAAAACACCACACACACACACACCAACAACACAACACACACACACACACACACCACACACCACACCACACACACCACACAACACCCAAAAAAACCCACACACACACACAAAACCCCAACACAACACAACCAAAACCCCACACCACACACACACACACACACACACACACAACACACACACAAACAAAAAACACCAAAACACACACACACACACACACCACACCCCACACACACGCACAAAACCACACACGCACACAACACACACACGCCACCACACACACACACACAAAACCCCCACACACACTCACACACAACACACACCCAACACACGCACAAGGAAAAACTTCAGATTTTTATTTTTTTTTCGCGGTACTCCCCGGCCCGGTCTTTTCCAAAAGTGGTGACCCGGTTTTTGGTCCCTTTTGGGGATGTCTCGAAACCCCAAGTCTCCCATGGAGGAGGTACAAGGGCTTCCCCATCTTTGGGCCAAGTATCCCCAGGCCTACCAAAGTCTTTGCCCTCACGGGGGTCCAGGGAGAACAGGCCTCTGGTCGGGCCCCCTTTCCCCGCCCCAAAGAGGCTGTGGGGGATGGGGAGTCTTGTGAGCTGCAGGTGGTAGCAAATCAGGGGCCCTTTGAACTTCAGAAAAACCACAATGTAAGTAATTATAAGGTAGAGTATATGAGGTTAACCATCATACTTGAGCAAAATAAGCGGTGAGTCAGCACGTGTAGGAGGGGTGAAAACTCTGTTGTTAACATTTAAAATCTATAGTGATAAGACATTGTCGATAATTCAGGGGGGAGGTAAGGGGTTGGGGGGGAAAGGGGGAGGGGAAAAGAGGAAAGGGGAGTAGTAAAGCCTTATGAGGTAGAGGACTGTCCCCAAAACAAACACCTCCACCCCTCCTTCCCCCCATCTCTTTTCCGAAGCCTTTCCCCCGCCCCTCCCCCCAACCCCCCGAAACTCCCTCATCTCCCCCTTCCTCCACTTCCAGCCTGCCCCACCGCCCGTCCTGGCACTCCCCCCTACCGCCCCTCCTGGCACTCCCTGCCCACCGCCCGTCCCCGGCACCCCGCTATGCCCGTCCTGGCACTCCCGCGTACCCCCGTCCTGACACTCCCCTTCTCCTCCCCTTCTGACAACACAAAAAAAAAAAAAAAAAGGGGAAAAAAAATCTTGCGGGGCCTCCTTTTTAAATTCACAATCTAACTTGGTTGACTAGGTCCAATTATTTCCCCTTGGGCCCCTTTGAAAATAAACGGTTTTTTTTTCCCCGCTTTTCAAGATTTCTTTGGGGCCCGGTTTTAGCCTTTGGGGTTGCAAAAGTCTGGCCAAAAGTGCGGGGGGGAAACCAGCTACGAAGGGGCACAACTTTTTCCTGTGTCTATTGCTGTCGCCCTCTTTTTTCTCTTTTTTTCTCTTCTTTAAAAATGGAAAAAATTGAAAAAAAAACTACCATAAAATTTTTTTTCCCCCTTTGCCAAAAGGTTTTATTATGTGGGATCTGTCCTTTTTTAAAATTTTTTTTTTTTTTCCAGTGGTAATTTTTTGGGTCTGGCGTTTTTTAGGAAGGCCCTGTTGTTGTGGGATTTACGTGGGGTACGCGTGTAGATTTTCCCAAACCCCCTATCGAGCACTGGCCCTCCGCTGGGCCACATATATACCCCTTTTAAAACTTTTTTTTTTTATTTCTGAGATGAAGCCCAAAGTGACAGTCATAGTGGATTCCATGTCCAAAGAAATTTTTTTTATTTTTACTGGCGGATTAGTGGTAGAGGGAGAAGTAGCGTATAGTAGTGGGCGTATTTTTGGTAGCAGCAGCAGTAAAGTAACAGCAGCGTAGAGTACGTACAGTATTAGTAGCAATAGTAATAGTAACAAAAAACCCGCGGGTTTTTTGTGTATCGTTCCATCACGGTATTTTGCCTTTTTTTGTTAGTAATAGTACTACTTAGAGTAGTACAAAAGTAGTTAGGTAGTAGCAATAAAGTAGTAGTAGTTTTAGTAGTAGTAGTAGTAATAGAGTAGTATGTAGTAGTATTGTAGTAGTGTAGTAGTAGTGTAGTAGTACCGTAGTAGTTGTAACAATAGTGTAGTAGTAGCAATAGTAGTAGGAGTAGTAGCAATAGTTTGGGAGAGTAAATAGTTGTAGTATTTGTGGGGGGTAAAAGGGAGTAGTAGGTAGTATAGTAGTCTAAGTAGTAGTAGAGTTAGTAGCAGCAGTATAGAGAAGTGCAGCAATAGTAGTAGTAGTAGCGTAGTAGTTGTAGTATGCGTAGTAGTAGTAGTTAGTAGTATGCAGCAGTAGTAGTAGTAAAGGGAGTAGTATATGTAGTGTAGTGTATGTAGTAGTAGTAGCGCAGCAGAGCAGCGCGCAGCGCAGCAGCGCGCGCAGTGTAGCAATAGTAGTAGTATATTAAGTGAAAATAGTAGTAGTAGCAGTAGTAGTAGTATATAGTAGCAGAGTATTTGTTGTACAGTAGTAGCAGTAGAGAGTAGTAGAGTAGTAGTGTATAGTAGTAGAGTGTGTGTAGTACAGTATAGTAGTAGTGCAGTATAGTTAGAGTAGTAGCAGCGCGCAGCAGCAGCGCACACGTTTAAAGATATAGTAGTGTGCAGTAGTAGTGTGTAGAGAGTAGTAGTAGTACAGTAGAGTAGTAGTGTGGGAGTAGTAGCCGCAGCAGCAGCAGCAGCAGCAGCGCAGCAAACAGCATAGTAGAAGTGTAGTGTAGAGTAGTAGTAGTAAAGTATAGTGTAGTAGTAGTACGTATAGTATAGTGTACACAGGAGCAGCAGCAGCAGCAGCAAAACAGCAGCAGCAGCCAAAGCAGCACAACAGCACAGCAAAAGCAGCAGGGAGCAGCAGAACGCAGCAGCACAGCAGCACGCAGCCAGCCAGCAGTAAAGTAGTATGTAGTATTTGTTAGCAGCAGTAGTGTTGTGTACAGTATGTATATAGAGTAGCATAGTAGTAGTAGTGTGTTTTAGTAGTGCATAGTAGTGTAGAGTAGTAGCAGTAGTAAAATATTGTAGTAGAGTAGCACAGTAGTGTTAGCAGCGTATTGTAGTGTAGTGCGTAGTAGTGTATAATATAGTAGTATTAGTAGTGTAGTAGTTAGCATGTATATATAGTAGTAGTGGTAGAGTAGTAGTTGTAGTAGCAGTAGTAGTAGTAGAGTAGTAGCATAGATAGTAGTAGTGTAGCAGCAGTAGTAGTATAGTACAGCAGTAGTAGTAGTGTAGCAGTAGTAGTAGTAGTAGTAGTAGTAGGCAGCAGCGTAGTAGTAGTATAGTAGTATAGAGTAGTGCAGCAATGGTTAGTAGGAGCGCAAGTAGTAGTAGTAGTAGAGTGCAGCCGCAGCAGCACAGGGGCAGCGCACAGAGCAGCTTGGGAGAGAAAGTAAGGGAGTAGTGAGACAAGATAGTTTGTGAGTAGCAGCCGAAGGAACAGCAGCAGCAGCGTGTAGAAAATAGTTGTAGTTAGTATTTAAAGAGGGAGCAGAGGGGGAGTGCAGGCAGTTTGTAGATAGTAGAGTATAGTAGTAGTAGTAGTTTGGGGAGTAGTAATAGTAGCAGTAGTAGTAGTAGTAGTAGTAGATTAGTAGAGAGGAGAGAGAGAGAGGGAGAGCAGAGAGAAAAGAGCAGTAAATAGAGTTAGTTGTATTTTTAGTAGGTGTAGAGAAGAGAGAGCAGCCCCAGCGCAGCGCAGCAGCAGCGCAGCACGAGCAAGTTTGTTAAGTTATAGTAGTATTTAGTAGTGCAAATAGTATTATATGTATTTAGAGGAGAGAGAAAGCGGAGCAGCACAGCAGCAGAGAGAGAAGAGAGAGGAGCAGAAAGAGAAGAGAGAGAACAGGGAGCAGCACAGCGCACAGCAGCAAACAGCAGCAGAAACAAGCAGCAGCGCAGGCACAGGAGCAGAAAACAGCAGCAACACAGCAACGCAGCAGCAGCAGCAGCAGCCAGGGCAGAGAGAGGATGAGAGAGAGCAGAGAAGAGAGAGCAAGAGAGAGAGAGCAGCAGTAGTTAGTATAGTGTTTAGAGTAGTAGTAAATAGTAGCAGCATGTGTTAGTATAGCGAGTAGTAGTAGTATAGTGTGTAAATAGTAGCGTAGTTAGTAGAGGGGTAGTAGTAGTAGTAGTAGCAGAGAGAAGAAAAAGTAGAGAGAAAAAGAGCAGGAAGAGTAGGGTAGTAGTAAGTGTGAATAGAAGAGAGAGGGGATAGAATAGCAGCCCCGCGCAGCAGCACACAAGCAGCAGGCATAGTAGTAGAGTATTAAAAAAAAGTTTGTGTAGTAGTGAGGAGAAAGCAGCACCAGCAGCAGCACACGCCCAACCCGCCAAAACGCGCGCAGTGTATAGCAAATAAGTAGTGTAGTAGTTGTAGTAGTAGTAGGCAGCCGCAGAGCAGCAGCAGCAGCATCAGCAGATAAAAAGAGAGAAGAGAGAGTAGGTAGCGTATGGGAGTAGTAAAAGTAGTAGTAGTAGCAGCCGCAGCAGCAGCAGGCCCGCAGCAGAACGCGATAGAATTGTAGTTAGTAAAATAGTAGTAGTAGTAGTTGTAGCAGGAGGGAGAAGAAAGAGAGAGGAGAGAACCCCGCACAGCCAAGCAGCAGCACGGGAGCAGCAGCAAGCAGCAGAAAGAGAAAGAAGAGAGAGCGGGGAAAAAGCAAACCAGAGCGCAGCCCCAGACAGCACAGGAGAGAGAGAGAAATGATCAGCTGCCGGGCAAAAGGAAAAGCAGCAAAAAAAAAAGAGAGGAGAGAGGAGCAGCGGCACAGCAGCAGCAGCCGCAGCGCGCGCGAGCCGCAGGAGCACAGCAGCGCAGAGCAGCGCAGCAGCGCAGCGCCAGTAGTTGTTAGTTTGTAGTATAGAATAGTAAGTAGCGAGTAGAAAAGTAGTGCAGTAGTAGTAGTGTAGTGAGCAGCAGTTTGTAGAAGTAGTAGGAGTAGTTCGTAGTTTTTGTAGTAGTGTAGTAGTAGTAAGAGCAGAGAGAGAGAGGAGGAAGAGCAAGAGGAGAGGAGGAAAAGAGAGAAAAAACACCCCCCCCCCCCCCCTTTTTGAGCGGAGGAGGAGAGTGCAGAGAAGTAGTAGTAGTAGTAGTAGTTGCAGCAGTAGTAGTAGTAGAGCAGATAGTAGTATAGTAGTGTAGAGTAGTAGTAGTATAGTAGAGCGCGAGAGGAGAGCAGCGTTAGAAAAATAGTAGTAGAGTTTGTAAAAAGTAGTAGTAGTAGTAGTAGTAGTTTGGGAGTAGCATAGTAGGTTGGGAGAGTAGTAGAGTAGTAGTAAGTAGTAGTGTAGTAGTATAGTAGAAAAACGCAAGAGTAGAAGAAGAGATAGGGAGTATAGCATAAAGTATAGTTAGTAGTGTAGAGTATTTTGTAGTGTAGTGTGTGTAGGCGCAGAGGAAGTAGCAGCAAAAAAGTAGTAGTGTAGTAGTAGTAGTTTTAGTAGTAGTATTAGTAGAGCAGAGAGAGAGGAGCGCAGGGGGAAACCCCCCCCCCCCCCCCCCCCCACACAAAAAACCAACAGCAAAAGTAGAAGTGGAGTATTTAAGGTAGGGAGGTAGTAGTAGTGCAGTAGTATTTAAGGGATAGCAGTTGTTAGTAGTAGTTTTTATATAGCAGTAGTAGGTATAGTAGTAGAGTAGAAAATATTTTGTGTAGTAGCAGCAGGAAAAGGAAGAGTAGTAGTAGAAATAGTTAGTAAATAGTGTAGAGTAGTAGTAGAGTGTATTTGTATAGCAGTGTAGTAGTAGTTTTGTAGGAGTAGTAGTAGTAAAATAGTTAAGGAGAGCAGAGGAAAAAGAGCACAGCATGAGTAGTAGAAGTAGTATAGTAGTAGTAGTAGTAGTAGTAGTGTAAATTGGAGTTTAGTTTGAGTAGTAGTTTAGTATAGTAGGAAAACAGCAAAAAGGAGAGCAGCAGCAGCAGAGAAGAGAGAGAGAGCAGCAACGCAGCAGCACAGGAGCAGCGCAGCAGCACGCAAACAGCAGAGCAGCAGCGCAGAGTAGAAGTAGTAGTAGTGTAGTAGAGTAGTAGTGCGAGTAGTAGTAGTAGTAGTAAAATATGTAGGGGAAAACAAGAGAGAGTAGTAGGTAGTGAAAAGTAAATTAGTGTTGTTAGTGCATAGTAAAGTTTGAGTAGCATAGTGGCGTAGTAGTTTGTAGTTAGTAGTAGTATAGGGTAGTAGTATAGCAGTAGTAGTGTATAGTAGTAGTAGTTGGGTTGTAGTATGCCGAGGAAAAGAGGAGAGAGAGGAGAGCAGGAGAGAAAGCAGGCAGTAGTAGTAGTAGTGAGAGTTGTAGTAGCAGAGTAGTATAGTGTGTAGTTTTGTAGGAGAGAGAGAGGAGAACAGCAGAGTAGAATTTGTTAGTAGTTGGGGGTATGTAGTATAGCAGGGCAAAGAGAGAGAGCAGCACAGGGAGAAAAAGGAGGAAGCCCGCGCAAAAGGGAGCAGCAGCAGCCGGAAGGCACAGCAAGGGGAGCAGCCCCCGGGAGCAGCCAGCCCGGGAGCAGCCCGCAGGGGGAGGGGAAAAAGAGAGAGAGAAGAGCGGGAGTAGTAGTAGTATGTAGTAGTAGTAGTAGTAAAGGGAGGAAGAGCGAGAGCACAAAGGTAGTAGAGGTTTGTAGTAGTAGTAGTAGTGCCATAGTAACGAAAAAGTATATTGTAGGTTGCAAAAAAATTTTTTGGGGGGGGTTAGAAAATAGTGTGGTGTTTTAAAAACCCCCGTGTTTTTCGCAGTTAGGAGTTTGTGTGTGTGTGTGTGTTGTGTGTTACACACAAAAAGCAACAAAGGGGCAGGCGAAACAATTAAGCAAAAAGCCCGGCCCGCCGTCACTCCCCGCAGGAGAAAAAAATTTTGAAGTGAGGTGTTGAAAAAGTAAAAGCTTGGGGGTTTAAAGGAAATTTTAAAGGGTTACACCCAAAGAACAACCCAACGCGGAGACAGCAAGGTTTTAAATTTTAGAAGTAAAATAAAGTAATAAAGGAATTTTAAAAAAGAACACACAGAAGTTCAAAAAACACAGAAACGCGAAATTTAAAGGCAAAACTGCTTTCGAGGCTGCAAGGGAGGCAAGCTGAGAGAAGGGGGAAAGGTTCAGAGAACCACGAAATTTAAAAAACACAGCAACAGGGCCGAGGAAACCGCGCAAAAACAGGGCTTTTTTAGGTTTATATAAAGGGAAAAATGGTGGAAAATCAGAAAAGTTTAAGGGAATCAGTCCTTCAGCTGGAGTCCATATAATCAGTCCTTCAGCCTGGAGTCCATGTAATCAGTCCTTCAGCCTGGAGCCCATGTAATCAGTCCAGCAATATTGAAAAGAATTTAAACATGTGCATGAAGAAGTGGGCTTATTGTACTTTAGAAGAATGTACAGGTAACTTATATGTAGTATTACTGGGTATTTTGGTTGTGATATTGCCAACACCCCTCCCTCCTTCCTCCTTCTTTCCCTCCTTCCTTTTTCCCCTTCCTTCTTCCCTTCCTTCTCCCTTCTCCTTTTCTTCCTTCCTCCCTTCCTCTTCTTCCTTCCTTTTCCTTCCTTCCATTCCTTTCTCCTTCTTTCCTTCCTCCCTTCCTCTCTCCTTCCTTCCTTCCTTCCTTCCTTCCTTCCCCCCCCTTTATTCCTCCCTTCCTCTCCTCCTTCCTTCCTTCCTCCTTCCTTCCTCTTCCTCCTCCCTTCCTTCCCTTCCTTCCTTCCTTCCCACCTTCCTTCCTTCCTCTCCTTCCTTCCTTCCTCCTTCCTGCCTTCCTTCCTTCCTTCCTTCTTCCTTCCTCCCTTCCTTCCTTCCTTCCTTCCTTCCTTCCTCCCTCCCTCCCCCTCCTCCCTTCTCCCTCCTTCCTCCCTTCCTTCCTTCCTTCCTTCTTCCTTCCTTCCTTCCTTTTCCTTCCTCCCTTCCTTCCTTCCTTCCTTTCTTCCTTCCTTCTTCTCCTTCCTCCCTTTCTTCCTTTCTTCCTTCCTTCTTTCCTTCCTTCTTCCTTCCTTCCTTCCTTCCCCTTTCCCTTTTCCTCCCTTCCTTCCTTCCTCCCTTCCTCCTTCCTTCCTTCTTCCTTCCTTCCTTCCTTCCTTCCTTCCTTCCTTCCTTCCTTCCTTCCTTCCTTTCTTCCTTCCTTCCTCCTCCTTCCTTTCCATCCTTCCTTTCCCTTTCCTTCCTTCTTTCCTTCCTCTCCTTCCTTCCTCCTTCCTTCTTCCTTCCCTTCCTTCCTTCTTCTTCCTTTCCTTCCTTCATTCCTTCCTTCCTTCCTTCCTCCCTTCCTTTCTTCCTTCCTTCCTTCCTTCCTTTCTTCCTTCCTTCCTTCCTTCCTTCCTTCCTTCCTTCCTTCCTTCCTTCCTTCCTTCTTTCCTTCCTTCCCTCCTCCCTGGAATGAAACTCCATGGTGAAAATTGAAAGAGAAATGCTGGAAAAAGATTTTTTTATGGTAAGCAGATTTTTGAACAATGGAATCAACTTCCCTCTAAATTAGTCAGCTCCGAAATTTAAAAACCTGTAACATAAATACTTTGAAAATATAGGATTTAATTGAACACAAAACAGACTGGATATATCCCTCTCTTTCTCTCTCACTCTCTCTCTCGTAGACACACACACACACACACACACACACACACACACACACACACACACACACACACACACACACACACACACACACACACACACACACACACACACACACAACACACACACACACTGGTGGTTTTAGTGCTGCAGTACCGGTAAACTAACTCCAAAAACTCCTTTTTTCTTATCACCTTTTTGATAACATTCCAGTACAGTATTTTAAATTTTTCTCATAATTTATAGCTCTTGCAAGCATTTTGTAGCATGTCTTTGGATTATTTTTATCTTATGTACACCTTTCTTTTATGTACAGACACCACACTAGTCATGAGGGAGCATTCACCAAATTCAACTTCAATAACAAAAACATAAAGTGGGACCAAGTAAACCAAGTCCTAACCGATATAAGCTGGGAAGATATACTAAGCAACACAGACCCCAACTTATGCCTAGAACAGATTAACTTGGTGGAACTCGATGTATGCACAAGGCTTATTCCTCTAAGAAAAAGGAGGAGTAGATGTAAAATAGAAAGAGACAGGCGCTCCCTTTACAGGCGACGGAAAAGAATAACAGAGCGGCTAAAAGAGGTCAATATATCTGAAATGCGCAGGGAGACACTGGTCAGAGAAATAGCAAGCATCGAACTTAAGCTAAAAGAATCCTTTAGGAGTCAGGAATCGCGGGAAGAACTAAAAGCCATAAATGAAATCGAAAGAAACCCAAAGTATTTCTTCTCCTATGCCAAATCAAAATCGAGAACAACGTCCAGTATTGGGCCCCTACTTAAACAAGATGGGTCCTACACAGATGACAGCAAGGAAATGAGTGAGCTACTCAAGTCCCAATATGACTCAGTTTTTAGCAAGCCGCTAACCAGACTGAGAGTCGAAGACCAAAATGAATTTTTTATGAGAGAGCCACAAAATTTGACTAACACAAGCCTATCCGATGTTATCCTGACGCCAAATGACTTCGAACAGGCGATAAATGACATGCCCATGCACTCTGCCCCAGGGCCAGACTCATGGAACTCTGTGTTCATCAAGAACTGCAAGAAGCCCCTATCACGAGCCTTTTCCATCCTATGGAGAGGGAGCATGGACACGGGGGTCGTCCCTCAGTTACTAAAAACAACAGACATAGCCCCACTCCACAAAGGGGGCAGTAAAGCAACAGCAAAGAACTACAGACCAATAGCACTAACATCCATATCATAAAAAATCTTTGAAAGGGTCCTAAGAAGCAAGATCACCACCCATCTAGAAACCCATCAGTTACACAACCCAGGGCAACATGGGTTTAGAACAGGTCGCTCCTGTCTGTCTCAACTACTGGATCACTACGACAAGGTCCTAAATGCACTAGAAGACAAAAAGAATGCAGATGTAATATATACAGACTTTGCAAAAGCCTTCGACAAGTGTGACCATGGCGTAATAGCGCACAAAATGCGCGCTAAAGGAATAACAGGAAAAGTCGGTCGATGGATCTATAATTTCCTCACTAACAGAACACAGAGAGTAGTCGTCAACAGAGTAAAGTCGAGGCAGCTACGGTGAAAAGCTCTGTCCCACAAGGGCACGTACAGCCCCCATCTTTTTCCCTCATCCCATATCCGACTAGACAAGGATGTAGCCACGCACCGGCTTCCTTTGCAGTGAACCCGAACTGCATGACGTTTTCCCCCTTGCGAATGCAAGGCTCCAGGCGGACATAAACCCAAATTTTCAGTGGGCTGCAGAAAAAAATATGAAGTTAACGATGAAAAATTTCTTTACTCAGATATGGTAAAACAGGGGGAAATAAATCTTCTCAGAGTACAAAAAAAATTCTGGCCAAAAAATAGAGCGAAACCAACGTAAAAACCCTGGGATGATTATGTCGGGGGGGATCTCACCTTCAAGGCCCATAACTTGTATCAACGCATCTGTAGAAAAATGAAGGTGGATAAGAAACCCTTAAAAAATGGGGAGGCCCCCTGATGACATTTTGGGTCATTGTTCTATCTGGCTAATATTGCTGACTCAAACAGCCCCTTTAAGGCAGGTGAAATTGCCGCCCTAGAAAAATGTACGGGAAAATTTTCCCACGGCGCGCATAACGGAGAAAAACACCTCAATTAGGGAGCGCTTTGAGGTTTCTAAACCGTTTCCCCGGGAACGAGGGGGAGAGAACAGATTATATACACCTGGAAAATCCTGAGGGATAGTACCAAACTTCACCAAAATCACTCACTCGAAAGCAAAAGACTTGGCAGGATGCACCATCCCCCAATAAAAAGCGGGGTTGTCACAGCACGTTAAGAGACCATACAAAAGTGTCAGGGGCCCGAGACTGTTTCAACTCCCTCCCAGCCCATAAGGGGGATACCAACGACCCTGGCAGTCTTCAAGCTGGCATGGAAACACCAAAAGACATTTCCCCTGATCCCCCGGGCTGTGGCTCGTCGTTGGTTGCGTGCGCCAGCAGCAACGCCTGGTTGATCGGGCGCTGACCCCCAGGGGGCCTGGTACAGCCCGGGGCCGCGGGGGCGTTGCCCCCCCAAAAACTCTCCCGGGAAAAACCCCAGGTAAACCAAAACAAACAATACAGTTTGCCCAAAAACCTGTGAATAACTTTTTGCATGTCCCCTTTAGTATCTGAAGATTTTTTGGGTTTGCTAGATAGCATAAGAGTTTTATGTTTTTTTTTTCATAAATTTTTTCCAGTGATGGCCCTTTGCAATGAAGACCAGAAACCCCCCAATTTTTTTGACATTTTCGGTAATTTATCACATATTGTCTGTGCTTTTTTTGCTTTCTCTCATTTCCATTACATGGCATAAATTACATCATTCACTATCTTTCCATTTGTAAAATTACCCGGGCCTTAAGATTTTTACAGGGGGACGGGGCAAAAGTTTTTGCTTCACGGGGTGAGGGTTTGATTCCGGGGTGAAAGGGGGGAAAAAATTGACATGTTTTCCTTTCACCAGTTGTCTATTTACATTGGGACAAAAGACATAATTGCCCGAAGTGCTCTGCATAAAAAGCACTTTCTATATGTAGTATGTTGTCATGATGTCGCTAGGGGCCTGTATCCTTGTACATGTACAGTAGGCCCCCCGGTTTTTTTAATAATCCGTTCCAGAAAGTTGGGAAAATTTGGAAAAATGAAGTAATATTTCCTGTAAGAAATAATGTAAATCCATTTCAGAGACCCAAAAATATTAACAAACATACTTTTTTTAAAAAATAAATATTTTTTACAAAAAAGAAAAATGAGAAAAAAAATAAAATGACAATTTTAATGATAAATAAAAATTACATATCTTTTTTGAAGCCCCTTTTTGGTGAGAATATTTATTTGTAGTCCAGCTGGCTACATTCCCGTGATACCTACTGGCTACTCCCGTGAGTGGGCCTACTGGTACATCCCCGGAGTGCCTACTGCTACATCCATGAGTACCTATGGCTAATCCCCTGATACCTACTGGCTACTCCAGTGAGACCAAAATGGGAATACACTGCACCTACATCCATTTATTTCCATCGACTACAGTTCACGAGGGAACGTTTTTTGACTACTTTTTGATGCCCCATAAAAAAAGGGGAGAAGAATGAAAAATTCATGCCCAAAAATTGTAAACAAAAACTTAGTATTAAGGGGGGTTCGGGCCAACAAGTTCTACGTTTTCTCTAATTGGCCCAGAAAAATGTAAAGTTTACCCCCCCCGCATATAAAAACTTGCATGTTTTTATGCTAGTAAGGTGTTTCTTTCATAATTTTAAGAAAAAATATAGAGGATATTTTCAACTGCCCCGGTAGTGCTACCACCGCCCAAATGGGGGTAAGGGGAGAGCCTGTGATTGTTTTTTCATGATGGTGGTTGTGGTGTCCTTTTTTCGTCGTGAAAGTCAAAATTTCAGGTACGTTTTTGACTTCTATTGCATTTGGTCAACTACACTACATGTGCAAAACTATTAAAACACGCCCCCCTGGTTTTCTTCTGTTTTCTTTCAGTTTTGTTTTGTTTGTTTCCTCTTACTCCATGGGGAAAGTGGAAAAGGGTTCTTCCTCCTGGGCCGGGGTGTTGTGGGGGGCAACTAGGATGGGGGCAGGGGTAGTAAACCTCTTTCCGCATAAATTGCTGAATTTTTGGAAGGGGGAAATTTTGTTTTTCCCTTTTTTGGGCCCCCCCGCCTCGGTGGGGTGCGGCTGGGCGTTGAAAGAAAGAAAAAAGCTTTTTTAATGTAAAATAAGACATTTAATGTGCCCAAGAGTGATTATTATTATGATTATTATTCACTGAGTGAACGAGTAACAAAGGCATGTTTATATGCCTTTGTTACTCATAATTTTGACATAATTTTGAAGAAAATATCATATATTAACTTAAAATAAAACATTTAATGTGGCCAAGAGTAAGTCACGAATGTATGAGCGGCCCGGGCGCACATGTCTGGTACCAACAATTTCCAAGGGAATGGATGAAACCTGGGGGAAAAATTTCACTGAAAAAAAGTGCTCAAAATCCAAATTGTACGATTTCCACACCGGCAGAAAACCGGAGGTCCACTGTGCTTGTGGTAACTAACGATGATATTATTATTATTATTAATCAATTGGCATGATCAAGTGTGCCAGGAGCTAATATTTCAGCTTGGCTATGCTAATGACCACACACACACACACACACACACACACACTAACACACACTAACACTCACTAACACACACACTAACACACACACTAACACACACACTAACACACACACTAACACACACACTAACACACACACTAACACACACACACTAACACACACTAACACTCACTACACACACACTAACACACACACTAACACACACACTAACACACACACTAACACACACACTAACCACACACTAACACACACACACTAACACACACACTAACACACACACTAACACACACACACACACACACACACACACACACACCACACACACAAACACACACACACACAACACACACACACTACACACACTAACACTCACTAACACACACACTAACACACACACTAACACACACACTAACACACACATAACACACACACTAACACACACACTAACACACACACACTAACACACACACTAACACAACACAACACACACACACACACACACACACACCACACACACACACACACACACACACACACAACACACACTAACACACACTAACACACACACTAACACACACACTAACACACACGCTAACACACACACTAACACACACACTAAACACACACTACACACACACTAACACACAACACTAACACACACACTAACACACACACTAACACACACACACACACACACACACACACACACACACACACACACACACACACACACACACACACACACACAACACACCACTAACACACACTACACACACACACACACACACACACACACACACACACACACACACACACCCACAACACAACACACACACACACTAACACACACAACCTACACACTACACACACACAACAGGCCTATGTTAATCGACATGTGCCTAGGACAAAATGGTAATAACACACACACACTAACACACACACACCTACACACCTACACACCTACAACAGGCTAGTGTCTAATCGACAGTGCCTAGGACAAAATGGTAACAACACACACACATACACAGACAGACAGACAGACAGACAGACACACACACACACACACACACACACACAACACACACACACACCACACACAACACACACACACACACACACAGGAGGATAGGGGGACATGATAACGACATACAAATATGAGAGGAATTGACAAGGTGGACAAGACAGGATGTTCCAGAGATTGGAACAGTAACAAGGGACACAGTTGGAAGCTGAAGACACAGATGAATCACAGGATGTTAGGAAGTATTTCTTCAGCCACAGAGTAGTCAGTAAGTGGAATAGTTTGGGAAGCGATGTAGTGGAGGCAGGATCCATACATAGCTTTAAGCAGAGGTATGATAAAGCTCACGGCTCAGGGAGAGTGACCTAGTAGCGATCAGTGAAGAGGCGGGGCCAGGAGCTCGGACTCGACCCCCGCAACCTCAACTAGGTGAGTACAACTAGGTGAGTACACACACACACACACACACAAATACCTCCAGCCATATCAACAGCAACAACAACACACAGCATCCATAACAACACAAATTCATACCTAGGTCAGCCATCCAACCAGAAGCCAGCACGGAAAATGGGGAACCAGCATAAACATTCATGGCTTCCTTATCCTGGGTACAGAATATAGAAAAAAAAATCCATGTATCCCGTAACGCGGCGTACCAATACAGAAGGTGGATGATGCAGCTACTGCTCGCTCTGGCAGTGACTTTGTCATGCAGGGATGAGGGAATGATGCGCCGTAAAATAACGAAGCACCTTTGGACGAGATGAGATTCTTTTGTTCTCAGAACTCTGCCTACCTGTTGAATATCTGTGTCTGTCTGACTGTCTAACTCTGTGTTCAATATCTGTGTCTGTCTGACTGTCTAACTCTGTGTTCAATATCTGTGTCTGTCTGACTGTCTAACTCTGTGTTCAATATCTGTGTCTGTCTGACTGTCTAACTCTATGTTCAATATCTGTGTCTGTCTGACTGTCTAACTCTGTGTTCAATATCTGTGTCTGTCTGACTGTCTAACTCTGTGTTCAATATCTGTGTCTGTCTGACTGTCTAACTCTATGTTCAATATCTGTGTCTGTCTGACTGTCTAACTCTATGTTCAATATCTGTGTCTGTCTGACTGTCTAACTCTATGTTCAATATCTGTGTCTGTCTGACTGTCGTCTACCAATGTTGAATATCTGTATTTGTCTGACTGTCTACCTTTCTGTTGATTATTTGTGCATATTTGACTGTCTATCTCTCTGCAGTATCTGTGTTTGTCTGCAAACCAATGTTAAGCATCTGTGTCTGTCTTATTGTCTACCAATGTTTAATATCTGTGTTTGTCTGACTGTAACTCTCGGTTTAATTTTTACATCCGTCTGAATATTTGTGTCAGCCTTTTTGTCTACTTTTCTCTCGCGTATTTCACTTATTTTCTTGTCTAGTCGATCGAGCAACCATTTACTTGGGCACCTACGCACGCGTGTTTGGATGTGTGTGAATGTGTATGTGAATGACTGTGTTCCTACGAGGCCAAAACCAGCTCTTGTGTGCGGTTACGTGATGTGTGTGTGTGTGTGTGTGTGTGTGTGTACTCACCTATTTGTACTCACCTATTTGTGGTTGCAGGGGTCGATCCATAGCTCCTGGCCCCCGCCTCTTCGCTGATTGCTACTAGGTCCTCTCTCTCCCTGCCCCATGAGCTTTATCATACCTCGCCTTAAAAACTATGTATGGTTCACGCCTCCACTACGTCACTTTCTAGGCTATTCCACGGCCTGACTACTCTATGACTGAAGAAATACTTCCTAACATCCCTTTGATTCATCTGAGTCTTCAACTTCCAATTGTGACCTCTTGTGTCTGTGTCCCTTCTCTGGAACATCCCGTCTTTGTCCACCTTGTATATTCCGCGCAGTATTTTATATGTCGTTATCATGTCTCCCCTGACCCTCCTGTCCTCCAGTATCGTCAGGCCGATTTCCCTCAACCTTTCTTCGTAGGACAATCCCCTTAGATTGGGACTAGTCTTGTTGCAAACCTTTGCACTTTCTCTAATTTCTTGACGTGCTTGACCAGGTGTGGATTCCAAACTGGTGCTGCATACTCCAGTATAGGCCTGACGTAAATGGTATACAGAGTCTTGAACGAATCCTTACTGAGGTATCGGAACGCTATCCGTAGATTTGCCAGGCGCCCGTATGCTGCAGCAGTTATCTGATTGATGTGCGCCTCAGGAGATATGCTCGGAGTTATACTCACCCCCAGATCTTTTTCCTTGAGTGAGGTTTGCAGTCTTTGGCCATCTAAACTATATTGTGTCTGCGGTCTTCTTTGCCCTTCCCCAATCTTCATGACTTTGCATTTGGCAGGGTTAAAACTCAAGGAGCCAGTTGCTGGACCAGGCTTGTAGCCTGTCCAGGTCTCTTTGTAGTCCTGCCTGATCCTCATCCGATTTGATTCTTCTCATTAACTTCACATCATCTGCAAACAAGGATACTTCTGAGTCTATCCCTTCCGTTATGCCATTCACATATACCAAGAACAGCACAGGTCCTAGGACTGACCCCTGTGGAATCCCGCTTGTCACAGGCGCCCACTCTGACACCTCGTCACGTACCATGACTCGTTGTTGCCTCCCTGTCAGGTATTCTCTGATCCATTGCGGTGCCTTTCCTGTTATGTGTGCCTGATCCTCTAGCTTTTGCAGTAACCTCTTGTGAGGAACTGTGTCGAAGGCCTTCTTGCAGTCCAAAAAAATGCAGTCGATCCACCCCTCTCTCTCTTGTCTTACTTCAGTCACCTTGTCATAAAACTCTAGTAGGTTTGTGACACAGGATTTTCCTTCCCTGAAACCGTGCTGGTTGTCAATTATACACTTGTTTCTTTCCAGGTGCTCCACCACTCTCCTCCTGATGATCTTCTCCATGACTTTGCATACTATACACGTTAGTGATACAGGTCTGTAGTTTAGTGCCTCATGTCTGTCTCCCTTTTTAAAAATTGGGACTACATTTGCCATCTTCCATACCTCAGGGAGTTGCCCAGTTTCAGTTGATGTGTTGAAGATCTTTGTTAATGGCACACACAGTATCTCTGCTCCCTCTTTAAGGACCCACGGAGAGATGTCTGGTCCCACCGCCTTTGAGGTGTCAAGTTCGCATAGCAGCTTCTTCACCTCCTCCTTGGTTATATGTACCTCATCCAGCACTTGCTGGTGTACCCCCTGTTCTGATTTCCTGGAGTCCTACTTGTTTCCACTGTAAATACTTCTTTAAATCTCGTGTTGTGTGGTTGTGTGTGTGTGTGTGTGTGTGTGTGTGTGTGTGTGTGTGTGTGTGTGTGTTGTGTGGTGTGTGTGTGTGTGTGTGTGTGTGTGTGTGTGTGTGTGTTTGTGTGTTTGTGTGTCTGTGTGTGTCTGTGTGAGACTATATGTCTGTGTGTTTGTGCCTGTTTTTGTCTTTGTGCACCTACGTTCTATTTCAGTCACAGTGGTTGTCTGCCATCAAGTATCCTAACATTGGCTGGCACCACTTTAGGCACCATGCCACATTCGTGTATGTGTTTGTGTTTTGGTACCTGTGTGGGGGAGGGGCAGCATAATGCCATGACTAGTGCTGTATATGTGTGTATGTGATCAGTAATACTCGGTTTGACTCAGTAAGATATGACTAGAATTAGACTGACAAGTGCCTTAATAATCTAACTTCTAAACCAACAAGGTAATCAAACAGCTTGCTTGAACAATGTGATGAACCATTCTCCAAACAGCAATAATGTATGAAGCAGCACAGAAAAGCACTGCATTAGGCATGGAATCAAGGAGACAAATACCCTAACTGGGGGACCATCAGCAAATCCTCCCTGAAGGCATAAAACTTCCTTATTTGGTACTTCACCACTCCCAAATCCCCGACTACAACAGTGCGTAGATGCCAGAAAAATGTAGGTCGAGAGTTTAACTCAGGATCAGAGATATAAAGTGTCTCATGACACAACCTCTGAAACCATGAAAAATCCCTAGGTCTGAATAATGCTCTGAGAACATAGCACAGAGTTATGAGATATATATCCCAGCTAACCAATGGAGACATACTATACCAAAAACAGTCTAAATGGCACGAGTTGACAGGGCAGAAAGACAAGATGTTTCCACCATGAAGAGCAGCCAGAGAGAGAGGGTGAGGAAGGCCCAGCAGTGACATTGTCAGCTGGGCACCAGGTTGCACATGACACCAATTATAGAAACAAGCAGGCAGGTGCTGACAGCCAACCAAAACTTTCCAACAGTGAGCACAATGAGAGGTGTAGTTGTTACAGCCTACGTACATACATAGGCTAATATAATATAATAAGTCAAATAAAAATAAAAGGCATGTAGTTTTCATTTTAGCTATTAATGACAACATCAGCAATATAAAATTATATGAAAGGTAATATGTATACAAATATATTCATTGCGCCCTTTTCATAGGTCGTAAAATACATACACACAACCACAATTAGGTGAGTACACACATACACACACACACACACCTATTCTGCTTTAATATCCTAATGTTAGCTATCTAGATAGAATTATCGACAGCTTAAATGTTAATGTTACTCAGTAGACAGCCTTGATATAAACAGTGGGAGAATCTCCTGTTACTATCTGATTTTCCCCCATGTAGTCCCTTGTACAGACTCGCACATGCGAAGAAATCTAAACAAGGAGCCATTCAGACCAGTGTTCACTTCATAAGCCAGGCCAGTAATGGAGTACAGAGAGCAAGTATGGAACTCTCTGGCATACAAAGTCCATGGAGAATGCGCAGACTGCCACAAGGCTAGATCTAGCGCAAGGCTGGTTCTAGCACAAGCCTGGTTCTTGCACAAAGCTGGTTCTAGCACTAAGAATACTATATATCTCATGCCAAAAATGAATTCTGGATTCCTGCCATACCTCTACACTTGCGGGTCTGTACACTAACACCACCACCTCTCCATAGTAACACAACTTCCCTTCTCCACACACACCCCTTCCTTTCCACACTGACATCCACTCCTGTCCACACCAGCACCCCCTCCTCTCTACACCCGCACCCCTCCTTTCCACACTAACACACCCTCCTCTCCACACTAGCATCCTTTCTCTCTACCCCTAACACAGCCTCCCTCATTCACACCCCCCCTCCCCCTCCACATTAACGCCACCACCCTCTTCACAGTACACCCCTCCTCTCTACACTATCACGTCCACCCTCGACCACACACCCCTCCCCCTCCACACCTACGTCCCTCCACACAACATATCGTGTAAACTGGAGGTGTAGCTAGGCATCACAGTCGCGGTGACTTACAGCTAACACTTAAAGACCAAATACAAGTCGGGACCACAGGCTGAGACCAGGCGGGGACCACAGGATGGGACCACAACACAAAAAATGATGCTATTCAACCTACTTCTGCCAAGATGCAGTTCTTATGCAAATTTAATCCGTCGCCATCTATGCCAACACTGTTTCTTGCTCTCGAAACTGTCTTAGTGTACTGGGCAGGATGGTGACGGACCTGCCTTAGTGTACTGGGCAGGATGACGCTGGACCTGCCTTAGTGTACTGGGCATGATGATGCTGGACCTGCCTTAGTGTACTGGGCAGGATGAAGCTGGACCTGCCTTAGTGTACTGGGCAGGATGATGATGGATCTGCCTTAGTGTACTGGGCAGGATGAAGCTGGATCTGCCTTAATGTACTGGGCAGGATGATGCTGGACCTGCCTTAGTGTACTGGGCAGGATGAAGCTGGATCTGCCTTAGTGTACTGGGCAGGATGATGCTGGACCTGCCTTAGTGTACTGGGCAGGATGGTGCTGGACCTGTCTTAGTGTACTGGGCAGGATGGTGCTGGACCTGCCTTAGTGTACTGGGCAGGATGATGCTAGACCTGCCTTAGTGTACTGGGCAGGATGAAGCTGGATCTGCCTTAGTGTACTGGGCAGGATGATGATGGATCTGCCTTAGTGTACTGGGCAGGATGAAGCTGGATCTGCCTTAGTGTACTGGGCAGGATGATGATGGATCTGCCTTAGTGTACTGGGCAGGATGAAGCTGGATCTGCCTTAGTGTACTGGGCAGGATGATGCTGGACCTGCCTTAGTGTACTGGGCAGGATGGTGCTGGACCTGTCTTAGTGTACTGGGCAGGATGGTGCTGGACCTGCCTTAGTGTACTGGGCAGGATGGTACTGGACCTGCCTTAGTGTACTGGGCAGGATGACGCTGGACCTGCCTTAGTGTACTGGGCAGGATGATGCTGGACCTGCCTTAGTGTACTGGGCAGGATGAAGCTGGATCTGCCTTAGTGTACTGGGCAGGATGATGATGGATCTGCCTTAGTGTACTGGGCAGGATGAAGCTGGATCTGCCTTAGTGTACTGGGCAGGATGATGCTGCACCTGCCTTAGTGTACTGGGCAGGATGAAGCTGGATCTGCCTTAGTGTACTGGGCAGGATGATGCTGCACCTGCCTTAGTGTACTGGGCAGGATGATGCTGGACCTGCCTTAGTGTACTGGGCAGGATGATGCTGCACCTGCCTTAGTGTACTGGGCAGGATGAAGCTGGATCTGCCTTAGTGTACTGGGCAGGATGATACTGGACCTGCCTTAGTGTACTGGGCAGGATGATGATGGATCTGCCTTAGTGTACTGGGCAGGATGAAGCTGGATCTGCCTTAGTGTACTGGGCAGGATGATGATGGATCTGCCTTAGTGTACTGGGCAGGATGATGCTGGACCTGCCTTAGTGTACTGGGCAGGATGATGCTGCACCTGCCTTAGTGTACTGGGCAGGATGAAGCTGGATCTGCCTTAGTGTACTGGGCAGGATGATGATGGATCTGCCTTAGTGTACTGGGCAGGATGAAGCTGGATCTGCCTTAGTGTACTGGGCAGGATGATGCTGGATCTGCCTTAGTGTACTGGGCAGGATGAAGCTGGATCTGCCTTAGTGTACTGGGCAGGATGATGATGGATCTGCCTTAGTGTACTGGGCAGGATGAAGCTGGATCTGCCTTAGTGTACTGGGCAGGATGATGCTGGATCTGCCTTAGTGTACTGGGCAAGATGATGCTGGATCTGCCTTAGTGTACTGGGCAGGATGATGCTGGACCTGCCTTAGTGTACTGGGCAGGATGATGCTAGACCTGCCTTAGTGTACTGGGCAGGATGATGCTGGACCTGCCTTATTGTACTGGGCAGGATAAAGCTGGATCTGCCTTAGTGTACTGGGCAGGATGATGCTGGACCTACCTTAGTGTACTGGGCAGGATGAAGCTGGACCTGCCTTAGTGTACTGGGCAGGATGATGATGGATCTGCCTTAGTGTACTGGGCAGGATGATGATGGATCTGCCTTAGTGTACGGGGCAGGATGTTGATGGATCTGCCTTAGTGTACTGGGCAGGATGATGATGGATCTGCCTTAGTGTACTGGGCAGGATGATGATGGATCTGCCTTAGTGTACTGGGCAGGATGATGCTGGACCTGCCTTAGTGTACTGGGCAGGATGATGCTGCACCTGCCTTAGTGTACTGGGCAGGATGAAGCTGGATCTGCCTTAGTGTACTGGGCAGGATGATGATGGATCTGCCTTAGTGTACTGGGCAGGATGAAGCTGGATCTGCCTTAGTGTACTGGGCAGGATGATGCTGGATCTGCCTTAGTGTACTGGGCAGGATGAAGCTGGTCTGCCTTAGTGTACTGGGCAGGATGATGATGGATCTGCCTTAGTGTACTGGGCAGGATGAAGCTGGATCTGCCTTAGTGTACTGGGCAGGATGATGCTGGATCTGCCTTAGTGTACTGGGCAAGATGATGCTGGATCTGCCTTAGTGTACTGGGCAGGATGATGCTGGACCTACCTTAGTGTACTGGGCAGGATGATGCTAGACCTGCCTTAGTGTACTGGGCAGGATGATGCTGGACCTGCCTTATTGTACTGGGCAGGATAAAGCTGGATCTGCCTTAGTGTACTGGGCAGGATGATGCTGGACCTACCTTAGTGTACTGGGCAGGATGAAGCTGGACCTGCCTTAGTGTACTGGGCAGGATGATGATGGATCTGCCTTAGTGTACTGGGCAGGATGATGATGGATCTGCTTTAGTGTACTGGGCAGGATGATGATGGATCTGCCTTAGTGTACTGGGCAGGATGATGATGGATCTGCCTTAGTGTACGGGGCAGGATGTTGATGGATCTGCCTTAGTGTACTGGGCAGGATGATGATGGATCTGCCTTAGTGTACTGGGCAGGATGATGATGGATTTGCCTTAGTGTACGGGGCAGGATGATGATGGATCTGCCTTAGTGTACTGGGCAGGATGGTGATGGATCTGCCTTAGTGTACTGGGCAGGATGGTGATGGATCTGCCTGAGTATACTGGGCAGGATGATGCTGGACCTGCCTTAGTGTACTGGGCAGGATAATGATGGATCTGCCTTAGAGTACTGGGCAGGATGATGATGGACCTGCCTTAGTGTACTGGGCAGAATGATGCTGGATCCGCCTTAGTGTACTGGGCAAGTTGATGCTGGATCTGCCTTAGTGTACTGGGCAGGATGATGCTGGGTCTGCCTTAGTGTACTGGGCAAGTTGATGCTGGATCTGCCTTAGTGTACTGGGCAGGATGAAGCTGGATCTGCCTTAGTGTACTGGGCAAGTTGATGCTGGATCTGCCTTAGTGTACTGAGCAGGATGATGCTCGACCTCCTTTAGTTTACTAGGCAAGATAATGCTGAATCTGCCTAAGTGTACTGGGCAAGAGATGATGCTGGACCTGCCTTAGTGTACTGGGCAAGATGTTGGATCTGCCTTAGTGTACTGGGCAAGATGATGCAGGATCTGCCTTAGTGTACTGGGCAGGATGATGCTGGACCTGCCTTAGTGTACTGGGCAAGAGATGATGCTGGACCTGCCTTAGTGTACTAGGCAGGAGGATGCTGGACCTGCCTTAGTGTACTGGGCAGGATGATGCTGGACCTGCCTTAGTGTAATGGGCAGGATGATGCTGAACCTGCCTTAGTGTAATGGGCAGGATGATGCTGGACCTGCCTTAGTGTACTGGACAGGATGATGCTGGGCCTGCCCTAGTGTACTGGGGAGGATAATGCTGGACTTGCCTTAATGTACTGGGCAGGATGATGCTGGACCTGCCTTAATGTACTGGGCAGGATGATGCTGGACCTGCCCTAGTGTACTGGGCAAGACAAAGTGGTGGTGGACCTGCTTATTATACGAGAGTATTACCCGGTGGGAACAATAGTTAGCAATGTTTTCCTGTCACATTCCATCACACAGGATGGACAGCATATGTGAGGTAATGCGAAGGAAAATGTGTGAGGTGTGTGAGGTGTGTGAGGTGTGTGTGTGTGTGTGTGTGTGTGTGTGTTGTGTGTGTGTGTGTGCTCAACTGATTGTGGATGCAGAGGTCGAGTCAGCGCTCCTGGTCCCCGCCTGTGTGTGTCCCAGAAACACAATATATATATATATATATATATATATATATATATATATATATATATATATATATATATATATATATATATATATATATATATATATAATATATATATTATATATATATATATGTTTATATATGAAACACCCACTGAGAGGCTCCCTCAAGCCAATAATTATATGTCACGAATCTCGAAAATTTTACCAAACACGAAAGAATTTAATTAGCGGCACACCTGGAGGAGGAGCAGTGTGTGTGCAGCTCCCGGGCCTCACCGCTCACTTGCGACATTATAATTTTGGGTTAACATATTTCTCTCCAGCCCAGGACATAGTACTCGCTTGCCTAAGAATTCCTCTTAATTAAGCGATATTTCTTTTTTCTAAGAGGAGCAACGTTGTTAGATATTAAGCTTGGGGGGATGACAAGAGGAGGAAGAGGAGGAGGAGAGAAGAGGAGCAGGAAAATGATGATGAGGAGGAGGCGTCGTTGCTCCTCAGTCACGTTCAGATTAATTGGCGATGTCTTCCTGGCCATTCCACCCAGGAGGGACAAGTAGTCCCCTGCATCATCTGTCGTTAAGGCAATAAACGAATTCCCCAGATACGACGATTTTGTCGGTCTTCCTCATCGTGCAGAGTGATCACTCGCCAGAGACACGACTGCCAACCCTCGCCCTCATGTACTTCAAATGAAAGCACAGATTACCAAGATAGTAGCAATAATAATAATAATAATAATAATAATAATAATAATAATAATAATAATAATAATAATAATAATAATAATAATAATAGTAATAATAATAATAATAATAATAAAATAATAATAATAATAATAATAATAATAATAATAATAATAATAATAATAATAATAATAATAATAATAAAAATAATAATAGTAATAATAATAATAATAATAATAATAATAATAATAATAATAATAATAATAATAATAATAATAATAAAAATAATAATAGTAATAATAATAATAATAAAATAATAATAATAATAATAATAATAATAATAGTAATAATAATAATAATAATAATAAAATAATAATTTAAAAATAATAATAATAATAATAATATAATAATAATAATAATAAATAATAATAATAATAATAATAATAATAAATAATAATAATAAAATATAAGTAATAATAATAATATAATAATAATAATAATAATAATAATAATAATTAATAATAATATAATAATAATAATAATAATAATAATAATAATAATAATAATAATAATAATAATAGTAATAATAATAATAATAATAATAATAATAATAATAATAATAATAATAATAATAATAATCTATATTTCTAGAAGTATATGTACAAGGTATACAGACCATAGCTGACATCAGTGACATACTCTATATAGAAAGCCGCTTGTTATGCAGAGCATATCGAGAAAATTAGGTCAATTTTGTCCCAGGATGCGACCCACACCAGTCGACTAACATCCAGGTACCTATTTTACTGCTGGGTGAACATGGACAACAGGCGTCTTAAGAAAACATGTCCTAATGTTTCCACCCGTACCAGGGAATCGAACCCCGGACCTCAGTGTGTGATCTGGGTGCGCTAGCAATCGAGCTACGGGACACAACAATGAAACATTTGTCCTCAGAGACTCCACCACAGCTGAAGACCCTGAGGGTAAACACCCTCCCAGGGCCTCGTAACAACAATGATCCTCAGGACTATAACCACCAAAGTACACCCAGTGACAGTCCAAGAACCAGAAGTGTACAAAGCTGCCATGGTGTCCCTGGAGGCTCAGCAGGTGACTTCCCAGGATCAGGGCCACGAAACATCAGACAAATGCTCATCCCAGTCAGTGATGCTGCACAGCATCTTGTGTTTGAGTTTACAACATCTGTCAACATGTGTCTCGCTGGTGGTGTTCACGAGTTTGTCAGTTCTTTTGTTTGGTTCATCTATGTTAAACTTGCTCAATATACTTGTAAAACTTACCTAACCTTACCTTACCTGGTTGTTGCCTTCAAGACGGAACACGACAGATACCTAAAGTCACTGCCGGATCACCCAGGCTGTGGTTCGTATGCTGGACTACGTGCGGCCAGCAGTAATAGTCTCGTTGATCAGGTCCTGATCCACCAGGAGGCCTGGTCATGGACTGGGCCGTGGAGGCGTCGATACCTGAATACCCTCCAGGTAGACTCCAAGTAGGTAAGGTTGAGTACTAGCATACAAGTTCTCTCTCTCTCTCTCTCTCTCTCTTTGTTTTTTTATTGTTTTTTTGAGACAGGGTTTGACAAGGTTAAGGATCCCTAACTTTTTTGACAAGCTATTTACAGGTTAAGGATTCCTAACTTTATTGGCAAGCTAAGAGCTGTTACCTACATCAGCTCATTTGAAAGCATTTTTATTGTTATGAGACATACAAGTAGGGAACAGGATGAAGTTGGAGCCATCTGTGGGCCAGCATTTTCATTTGATCAACTGACTTTATCTCGTTGACATCATTATGCTGTACGAATGTGTTCCATACTCGAGTCATCCTGGGTATATATGATCTCAGATGGAGTGATGTTCTGGAGAAGGGTACAGCCAGAGTGAAGTTGCTGCTTTCTGCCCGTCTTGTGGCATAAAAGCTTGTTTCACGCTGTCCTCAAAGTGGATCCAAGTGTGGTACTTTGACAATATTGGCCTTGTACATAACAGTAAGGTCACCCACATCCCTCCTGTGTTGAAGGCTCTGCTGAAATGACAGATCTATCCAGGATGGGTCCAGGCGAGAGATGAGACGTCTTGCTCTGTTCTCTACTCTGTCAAGCAGTCGCAGATGAGTGGGGGGAAGGCAAACCAAGAAAGTGGAGCATACTCAAGGTGTGAGCGTACTTGTGCCTCGTACAGGATCTTACAACCCCTACTGTCAAGCAGATGCGAGATACGGCGAAGTGCTGTAAGCTTCTTGGCTGCCTCGTTTGCAAGATTTACAACATGGTTCTTCATGGTTAGTTTGGAGTCAAATTTCACCCCAAGGATATCAACTTCTTCTCCAGGTGCCAACACCCTCCCATTCATCCTTACTACTGCAACAGCATTACCATCATGGTGCCTAGAGACGATCATCATTTGCGTTTTCTCAGGTGCAAATGTTACTTGCCATCTATTTCCCCAAGCTGTTATAGCTCTTAGCTGGTGATTGATGTGGCTTAGAGCAGCTGGCATTTCTTCTCTTGAATAAGTGAATATCAGTGTACAGTCGTCTGCATATGCATGTGATTCTGGGATGAGATGAAGAAGGTCGTTGAAGTAGACATTCCATAACAATGGTCCCAGCATGATTCCTTGTGGAACACTTGCCCCAATAGGATGTCTTGCTGATTCCGTTCCATTGAGAACTACACTTAGAGATCTACCATGAAGGTAATCACTGAGGAGACATAGCGTAGAGCCTGCAATTCCCAGTGCTTGAAGCTTTGCTAAGAGGCCCTGGTGCCACACCTGGTCGAAAGCACCAGCAATGTCCAGTGCTACTACACAGCTGACTTTGGATTCATCCAGTGACTGGTGCAACTTAGTGGAGAGGTTTAACAACAGATCAGCAGCAGAGTAACCTTTTCTGAAGCCATATTGACGATCACAAAGTAGTGAGTGGTAGTCAAAAAACTCTGTCATTTGTCTTGAGATTATTGTCTCAAGAATCTTATCAGTGATTGACAGGAGTAACACTGGCCTGTAGTTGCTGATTTCTGCTCTGCTCTTCTTTTCGTGAACAGGGACTACATTTGCCTCTTTCCACAGAGAGGGCCATTTACACTGTACTAGGCAGTGCTGAAAAATGCGAGTTAGAGGTGCTGCTAGCTGGGCTGCACCTCTTCTCAGCAATCTTGGGCTCAACTTGTCTGGGCCCACAGCCTTTTCTTGATCAAGCGATTTAAGAAGGAAATGCACCTTATTGTCACCACTGACAGTTTTGACAGTTCTTGCAGCTAGCCAAGGAGGGTCCCTTGCTGGATCAGGAACTTGCATTTTGGTAGCAAAGTGTTCAGCAAAGAGATCCGTCTTCTCTTGACTAATAGTAGAGGTGGTCCCATCCTGACGATTTAGAGGTGGAATGAGTTCATCAGGCAGATAACCTTGTCTGTCCTTGACCAGGGACCACCAGGTTTTGGAGCCTACCCTACCTGATGCTAGCTTTCTTTTTGTGTCTACCTCCCATTTAGCAATGGCCCACTTTTGAACGTCACCCATATGCCTACAGGCTTGCCTGTGCAAGTTCCTGTTATAGGTGGTAGGATGTCTCTTATACCTTCGCCATGCTTTGTACTTAGCAGCAGCAGCCTCTCTACAACGAAAGCCAAACCAAGGCTGATTTGTAGGCTTCGCCACATATTGCCAGTGAGGAATGTGTTCTTGTTGTAGATTAAGGATGTGTCCAGTGAAGGCTTTCACTTGGTTGTCAACATCCCCTTGGAGAAGAGCATTCCAATCGGTGGTGGCGAGCTCAGAGCAAAGGGCTGGCCAATTACCTCTTTCCCATAGCCAGGTTGTGCGTGTGGACTCCTCACCTCATTCTGTTGCGATCTTAAGTGTCGTAAAAACAGTCTTGTGGTCAGACGATCCAACATAGCCGAGGGGTTGACAAGTGACTATGCCTTCTGCCAGATCACTCACTACTGGGTCAAGGGAGGAGCCAGAGATGTGAATAGGGAAATCAACAAAGTTTCTCATGTCAAATACTGCAAGGTCATCAAAGTCCCTCTGTATAAGGTGTTGGTAGAGGTCACCAACAATTTGATATGTTGACAGTTGTGTTGTAGCAGAAAGGAGTCCATATTTTCCATTAGGAAGTTCAAAGTTCATTGGGTCTGCATGTTGCCACTGAGGTCTGTACATTGCACATGCTAGTACAGAGGTACTAGTGTTTATACAGAGCTTGAAGAACATCATTTCAAGATGAGTAGGGATGGCAACATCAATGTGCTGGGCATGAACACTTTTAGAGAAGCACACAGCAACACCTCCTCCTTGCCCTTGCCTGTCTCTTTTCATCCATGAGGTGTAGCCAGCAATTCTTGCAAAATTTTCTGGAGTCCTGTCATCCAAAAATGTTTCAACAACAGCTATCATGTCGGAATATCGAGTGTTCACAAAACTGTGTGAACTCTCCAATATTAGTAATGAAACCTCTGATGTTGGCCGACAGGATGCTGATAGACTGGCTCCTCATGATGTGGTCAGCTTGAGGTGGTGGGTGTGTAGGGCATGTAAGGTGCCTGCCCTTGAGAGAGGTAGGGTGTTAGGTAAGACACATATGCAACAGTTAGGTATCTTTATTTCGAAACGTTTCGCCTACACAGTAGGCTTCTTCAGTCGAGTACAGAAAGGTTGATAGAAGCAGAAGATACTTGAAGACGATGTAATCAATCCATCACCTAACTGTTGCATATGTGTCTTACCTAACAATCTGTCGGTATTTCATACCATTTTAATGTTCAGAGAGGTAGGGTACTGAGGCAGCTGCAGGGATGTAGGTCTGTGGTCTTGTATAAGGCACAATACTACCTGCTGGGCTGAGATAGTAGGTGAGTGGGTGACGTGTGAGAGTGTTCACCAGTTCAGAGATCCTGCTGGTTTGTTCTGAGAACAGGTCTCTAAACAGGTGGTCCTGTCTGTCAAGTTCCTTTTTCTTCCGACACTGGTCCTCCTGATGTCCTTCTTGTAGCAGTTATTGCACCTGGTATCTCGCAGGCAGTTGTTGGCGGTGTGCCCCTTCTGGTTACAGCAAGAACACAGCCTAGGTGCCTGGGAGGGTGGACTATGATTTGCTGCACCTCCTGTGTTTTGCCGATTTGTCCTCAGGTTCTGCCGCTGGGATTGTGTTAGTGGAGGGTGAGACGGCTGTAGATGTCTTCCTCCTCCACGTCCACTTTCACGTCCTCTACCCCGTCCTCTACCAGTTCTGACAGATGTGTCCCTGCTGTTCGTACTCTGGTGCAGTAGGTGATCAGGTGCAGTGATAGTTCCCTGATTACTAACTACACCAATCTCTGGTGGAGAAACTCCTGACTCAGAATATGCCGATGAAGCACTGCTGCCAGATTCTGGAATAGTGTCGGCAGGTGTGCTGACAGGTGTAGGATTAGAGATGGTATGTGCACTGTCAAGTGGACTAGCAGTGGCTGAAGCAGAGATGTCAGGTGTAGGAGAATTAACAGATCCAAGGCTTGCATCGTTGCTGGGAAGAGGATTTGTTCCCTCTGTGGTGGTCAGAGAAATTGTGTTAGTTTTCCCAAAAGTAGTGTTTTGAACTCTGGAAATCTGTGGGACCTTAGCGATGACAGAATTCCACCAGTTATTTACCCCTGAGTTAAGCTCAGTGTGGGACTTCCAGTCTTTGTCAATAGTGTCACCATCAACTGAGCAGCTTACGTCACTTGATGTAGGCTTGCACTGACCTTCTACAATAGCTTGGAGGTTATCTAATGATTTGAGGAGCTCATAAAGTGCTTCCCTGTGATGGATTATCTTAGCTGCAACTTTACAACACAGCCCCAGAGGGCAGTCTTGATCTTTGGACAGAAGTCCCTGAGGTAGGACTTCTGAACCTTCCTTCTGTAGCTCCAGGCTTGTATCCACATATACCACAGGATTATGGATATCCTTCAATTTTCTGAAAATTTCAACCTGGCTGCAACAGAATTCTTCTTCTGGAATGCAATCTGTATGGCAGTAGTTGGAACAAGTAGGCTCCTAACATCTAAGAAGAATTTTGTCCCTTGTGGTATACCCACAAACGCTGCAGTAACTACTGGGACAATAGGCAGATAGCATAGATATTCTTGCTATTTTGCGGTGTGAAGTCATCCCAGAGGAGGCTTGTAGGTTTGCAATGAAGTTCACAGGAGGGAGAGAGAGTGGGTGGTGGTATCGTGGGTGGGATGGGGTATCGTGGGTGGGATGGGGGATCTTTGGGTGGGTGGGGTATCTTTGGGGTGGGGATCGGGGGTGGGGGTGTTTAAACGGGGTGGGTAGTGGGGCGGGCAGGGGCCCGACGACTGGAAGTTTTTCCCTTCTCACTATCATTTAATTAAACATTTTTATGCTATCCCTTTTCACTAAAGAAAGAGTTCCCAAAATCACTTGTTGCATTGTCCCAGCATATTGTTTAAGCACCAGATGTAGTACATGCACAAACACATAAATATTATTAGTGCTACGTGAAGGCAATAGGCGTCACTCCCGGGGCCTGCCGCTGTCCCCTCCTCACACCATACATCACCCCCAAATTTTCAATTTCAATTCAATTCAAAGTTTTTTTCTAAAAGGGTTTTACAAGCGATTTTTTACAAAATTTTGGTTATTGTTGGTTTACATGTAGTAAAATTGTGATTACGAGTGTACCACTTAACGTTTGGGCATGGTAGGCTTTTCGGGCATACTTATTTTTTAATTCTTAATTGAAAAATATTAAAAATTATGAGGAAAGTTGGTTTTAGGGCTAAGTGACTAAATACTAGTTTTGAGTTTAGAAATGTAAAGTTTTTTTTTTTGGCCAGTATATATTTTCAGTATTGGAGTATCACAGGATTCTTTATTTTAAGACTGAGATTAATATTTTGTTTATGGTCAAATGAGTGAGCGAGGTAAGTTGAACCCCAGGTGGTTTTTGTGTAGTTAGTTGCGGGGTGTATCAGGGGATAAGATGTTTTCTATAGTTTTTTTGAAGGTGTTGAAAATTGTCGCATTCTAAGTTTCAGGTGGGGGTATTCCAGATTTTGGGGCCTTTTATACATTGAATTTTTGAAAGGTTTAGTAACAGGGGGAATGTCGTAAGATGTTTGTTTTGGGTGTTATGCCTGGGGGTTTTTGTCCAACTATCAAAAAACTTTTTAGGTCAAGGTTGAATTAGAGTTTAAGGCCCTGTAGATATAGATTGCACAGTAGAAAGTGTGGATGACTAAAAGGGAGTAATTTAGATTTTTGAAGAGGGGGGGGGGGGGTGGCTGCAGGGATGGGATTTAGTGTTTATTCTTACTGCTTTTTTTTGGGGTTATTACTGGCTTTATGTGGTAGCCGCAGTTGATCCCAACACAAATGCATAGGTGAGGTATGGATAAAAGGGAGTGGAAAGTTGAGAAGGGCTTTTTGGCGGCATGAGTATCGTATTTTGGAGAGGATCCCAACCGTTTTGGATACTTTTTTGGCTATAGCGGGATAGGGGTGCTGAAATTCAGGTTTTTAAAGGGTTTTAAAAGCCTGGGAATTTTCCCCCATTTTTTCTGGTAATTGAGTGTTGTCAATCTTAATGTTAATTTTTTTGATCTCCTGCTCTGCTACCAAAAACAAATATAGTAAGTTTTGTCAGTGTAAGCGTAGTTTATTGGCTGTCATCCAAGTCGATATTTTAACAAACCCCCATTCAAATGGTGTTGGGGGGGCAAGATTAGGTGAGAGAGACATAATCTGTTTATCAGCAAAGAAATGGTTTCAGGGGGTTGGGGTACGTTTGGAAGGGCATTGTTTTTATGGGAAAGGGGGACCAAGGAAATTCCCCCGGGAAACCCAGTACAAGTGGCCGTGTTTTGATGCGTGTCTTAATGGTGACGTACTGATCCTTTAGTAATGTAAGAATTTTAAATAAGCAAGGCAGGCCCCCTTATACCGTAGTGGTCAAATTTGTGGGTAGGATTTGGTGGTTTTCTGTGTCAAAAGTTTTTTTAGGTCAAAAAAAATGCCTAGGGTATTCCCTTTTTTTCCAATGCTGTGTAAAGCAGATCTAGCATTTTATGATTGCATCATTAGGTTTTTTTTTTTCCCGAATCCAAACTGGCAGGGGTTGGTATGTTTTGGCCATTTTAAATGAAAACGCTCTTTACCGAGTTTCTCAAAAATTTTTGGGTAGCAATGGTAAGTTAGATATTGGGGCTAATTTTTTAAATCTGTAGGGGCACCACCTTTTTGTATTGGTGTAAAACCCCTTTCCATCTTGAGTAGTTTGGGGAAGGTCTTCCTATTGACTTGTTAAAAATAATGAAATGCATGCAAAGGGAAAGGGGCCCCTGCTTGTTTCAGTAAGGTGGGACATGAGAAGATTCCCCGAGTTATTTTTTGTGACTTTATGTCCCAAGTTTGTGGGCTCAGTTGGTGCAAAATAGAAGGAATTGGGAAATTAAACCCTCTAGGGATCCCCCCGGGATGGGCATTGGATGTGGGTTTTTCTGGGGAGATTAGTCCTATGTTTTAGAAGAAGCGTTTATTTTTTAGCTGTGTCATGGGATGTAGTGGTGTTTCATTAGGTTTTGTTGGACAATATTCTTGGTTTTTCTCGTTTGTGGGTCCCTAAATCTGGAGGTGTTTCCGGGGCTTTTTTTATATTCCCCTAGTGTCTGTGATTTTATGGGTAGTAAGTTTTTTGGCTTTTTTTTTACTTTGGGGAGAGCTGATGAATAGGTTTAAGAGTACTTTGTGTATTAAGCCCGTCTAATGCTTTTCAATTTTTGTTTCTTTCTATGGATTTCAGAATTGCTGGTTACCTGGGAACCAAGCCGTTGTTTTTGATTGTTTTGTTTTTTATAGGGGCAATGTTTGTTGTATGTCTAAGTAATTTGTTAAAAAAGATGTCTGTCCAGTCACAATACCATTGGCCCTTGGGGAATTCTGTAGGCCCCAAACAACGCTCAGGTCAGCTGTGAACTTCCTTATGGGCCTCGTCATGGGGGTCTAAATGAGACTTTGTTGATTCAAGTGGTGGTTTTCTAAAGTTTTTCAGGAGGAGGTAGGTAGGGTCTGTGGCATCTGTGTTATCCCCGATTTAAGGGGGGGTAGTTATTTGGCCATAGGGTCTATTAGGGTTTCACTTGTTTAGTGGCCTGGGTTTGGGTTTTGTTATTTTTGGTATGAGAAGTGTGTTTTTTATTGTTGATGAAATCCTTACAGGCTGATCATCAGTAAGCCAAGGTTTAGTTTAAATCTCCCCTAAAAAGGTGGTGCTTATTCATTTGTTGTTTGTATTAGTGACTTAATTTCTCCGAAATTTGGGATGTTTGTGTGAGGATCCCGGTAAAGGGACGATTGTTATAGGCGTCTTAAGGTTTTTTACAGTTTAAAAATTTGCAAAAAAAGTATTCCCCAATTCATCACAAAGCAAGTGGTGCTAAGACAAATAATTGGTTAAGAAAAAAGATTGCAATACCACCCCCAACTTGGTTTGTTCTGCAGTTGTGAAAATTTCTGGTTTTCCTGGAGAGGGGAGAAAACTATTGTGTCCCGCTTAAGCCAGGTCCAGTAGAAAATGCAGGAGAAGGGTGTCTTTA
>NW_026464621.1:0-12841 GCF_026875155.1 Cherax quadricarinatus
TGGACCCACTGTTGGACACCTAATTTAGGGCCAAAAAAAAGTTAGGGGAAAAAAATGTTAGGAACACACAAATTTTAAGGGGGCCCCCCAAAATTTAAATGGACCACACCCGTTAGGACCACCAAAATTTTTGGGGACACACCACACACAATTTATGGACAACGTTTATGGACACCCCCCAATGTTTGGGAAACCACACAAATGTTAGGACACACAAAATTTTTGGGAACACCACAAGTTATGGAACCAATTTAGGGACACCCCACAATGTTTGGACACAATTTTATGGACACAAAATGTTATGGACACACACAAATGGAACCACAAGTTATGGACACACACACATGTTATGGACACCACACAATGTTATGGACACACAAACAATGTTATGGACACACACACAATGTTATGGACACACACACATGTTATGGACACACACACAATGTTATGGACACACACACATGTTATGGACACACACACAATGTTATGGACACACACACATGTTATGGACACACACAATGTTATGGACACACACAATGTTTTGTTCACACACACAATGTTATGGACACACACACATGTTATAGACACACACAATGTTAATGACACACACACAATGTTATGGACACACACACATGTTATGGACACACACAATGTTATGGACACACACAATGTTATGGACACACACACAATGTTATGGACACACACACATGTTATGGATACACACAATGTTATGGACACACACACAATGTTATGGACACCCACACAATGTTATGGACACACACATAATGTTATGGACACACACAATGTTATGGACACACACACAATGTTATGGACACACACAATGTTATGGACACACAATGTTATGGACACAAACAATGTTATGGACACACACATAATGTTATGGACACACACAATGTTATGGACACACACAATGTTATGGACACACAATGTTATGGACACACAATGTTATGGACACACACAATGTTATGGACACACAATGTTATGGGCACACACAATGTTATGGACACACACAATGTTATGGACACACAATGTTATGGACACACACAATGTTATGGGCACACACAATGTTATGGACACACACAATGTTATGGACACACACAATGTTATGGAAACACACACAATGTTATGGACACACACAATGTTATGGACACACAATGTTATGGACACACACAATGTTATGGGCACACACAATGTTATGGACACATACAATGTTATGGACACACACAATGTTATGGACACACACAATGTTATGGAAACACACACAATGTTATGGACACACACAATGTTATGGACACACAATGTTATGGACACACACAATGTTATGGGCACACACAATGTTATGGACACATACAATGTTATGGACACATACAATGTTATGGACACACACAATGTTATGGGCACACACAATGTTAAAGACACACACAATGTTATGGACACACACACAATGTTATGGACACACGTTATGGACACACACGTTATGGACACACTCAAATGTTATGGACACCCACATTTATGGACACACACATACGTTATGGACACACACACATATTATGGACACACACAATGTTATGGACACACACATGTTATGGACACACACAACCATGTTATGGCACACACAATGTTAATGGACACACACATGTTATGGACACACACAACACATGTTATGGACACACACATGTTATGGACACACACACACACATGTTATAGGACACACACACACACATGTTATGGACACACACAATGTTATGGACAATCACATGTTATGGACACTATACACAAATAACCCGCACATAAAAGAGAGAAGCTTACGACGACGTTTCGGTCCGACTTGGACCACTGACAGTCACACTGAGTGTGACTTTGTCAATGGTCCAAGTCGGACCGAAACGTCGTCGTAAGCTTCTCTCTTTTATGTGCGGGTTATTTGTGTATCGTTCCAGTCACGGTATTGTGCCTTTTTTGTTATGTTATGGACAAACACACACATGTTATGGACTGAGCTTCCCACCTCCAGGACTCTAGTGCGGCCAACTAGTTTTCCTGACCATTTTCATAAACGTTACCTTGCTCACACTCTAACAGCACCTGAACCTATAAAAACAAGCTTGTGTCCACTCACTCCAATTGAACACGGCCACACAAGTTTGTTGGATGTTCAGGCCCCTAATACTTAAAAGCTCCTTTACTCTCCCCTTCTAACTTTTCCACTCCATATTTATGCACCCTCGTGGTCCTCCTGTTTTGCTTCATCCTCTCTAAATGTCAACACCACCTCAGCCTCCCTCCTCAACTCTCTGAGTCATATGTCTGGAAACTCAACAACGTCTTCTAAATTCTATGCTCGGAATTATTCCGCATAATTTCCACATTACACATCGCCCTCAAATATGTAAATCTGTGATGTTAGTTAAACATTCATTGGCGAAGCAGACCATTCCAGGGTAACCCGCATATGTGACAATTTTGAAGCCATTCAGAACAGCAGTTCCCCTCAGCAGAGCACACAGCAGTTGCTAGGACAACATCAGCAGTTCCTCTCACCAGAGACTACAGCAGTTGCTATGACAACATCAGCAGGTCCTCTCGCCAGAGACTACAGCAGTTGCTATGACAACATCAGCAGTTCCTCTCACCAGAGACTATAGCAGTTGCTATGACAACATCAGCAGTTCCCCTCATCAGAGCACACAGCAGTTGCTATGACAACATCAGGACTTCCCCTCAATAGCTCCCCAGGAACCACAGAGTGGGGTGGGGGACTCAGCTGGACTCTAGACCTCCACATATCCCAAGGTACACTTTGGAGGTACACTCTGAAAGTACACTCTGAAGGTACGCTATGGACGTACACTATGGACGTACACTATGGACGTACACTATGGACGTACACTATGGACGTACATTATGGACGTACATTATGGACGTACACTATGGACGTACACTATGGACGTACACTACGGACGTACACTATGGACGTACATTATGGACGTACATTATGGACGTACACTATGGACGTACACTATGGACGTACACTATGGACGTACATTATGGACGTACACTATGGAGGTAAAGTGGAGGATACAGCATACATACGTACAGCAAAATATACGTACACACATAAACAGGACAAAAATATAGCCATGAACTTTTATTAACAAGACAAACAGCACTGCAAACAAAGAACACTGCAAACAAAGAACACTGCAAACAAAGAACACTGCAAACAAAGAACACTGCAAACAAAGAACACTGCAAACAAAGAACACTGCAAACAAAGAACACTGCAAACAAAGAACACTGCAAACAAACGTACTTCAAACACACTAAATATTACATTTAGAGATTTAAAGATAATATGCAAGAAAGTACAGGGAGGTACAAGGAAGGACAGGGAGGTACAAGGAAGAACAGGGAGGCCAAGGAAGAACAGGGAGGTGCAAGGAACAGGGAGGTACAAGGAAGAACAGGGAGGTACAAGGAAGAACAGGGAGGTACAAGGAAGGACAGGGAGGTACAAGGAAGAACAGGGAGGCACAAGGAAGAACAGGGAGGTACAAGGAAGAACAGGGAGGTACAAGGAAGAACAGGGAGGAGGTACAAAGGAAAAGGGCGGGAGGTACAAGGAAGGACGGGGGTACAAAAAGGGAAGAACAGGGAGGCACAAGGAAGAAAGGGGTACAAGGAAGGACAGGGGGTACAAGGAAGAACAGGGGCACAAGGGAAAAACAGGGGGTTTCAAGGAAGAACGGGAGGTAAAAAGGAAGAACAGGGAGGTACAAGGAAGAACCAGGGAGGTACAAGGAAGGACAGGGAGGTACAAGAAAAAGGGAGGCACAAAGGGAAAAACAGGGAGGTACAAGGAAGGACAGGGGGGGGTACAAGGAAGAACAGGGAGGCAACAAGAAGAACAGGGGGGTACAAGGAAGAACAGGGAGGTACAAGGAAAAACAGGGAGGTACAAAGGAAGAACAGGGAGGTACAAAAAGGACAAGGGAGGTAAAGGAAGAACAGGGAAAGGGACAAGGAAGGGAAAAGGGAGGTACAAGGAAGAACAGGGAGGTACAAGGAAGGACAGGGAGGTACAAGGAAGGACAGGGAGGTACAAGGAAGAACAGGGAGGTACAAGGAAGAACAGGGAGGTACAAGGAAGGGGCAGGGAGGTACAAGGAAGGAAGGGAGGTACAAGAAGAACAGGGAGGTACAAGGAAGAACAGGGAGGCACAAGGAAGAACAGGGAGGTACAAAAGGGAAAAACAGGGAGGTACAAGGAAGAACAGGGAGGACAGGAAGAAAGGAGGTAAAGGAACAGGGAGGTACAAAGGAAGACAGGGAAAGGGACAAAAGAGACAGGGAGGTACAAGGAAGGCAGGGAGACAAAGGGAAAACAGGAGGTACCCAAGGGAAAAACAGGGAGGTACAAGGAAGAAAAGGGGGACAAGGAAGGACAGGGAAAGGACAAGGAAAGAAAGGGAGGTACAAGGAAGAACAGGGAGGAACAACGGAAGGAAAGGGGGGACAAGGAAAAACAGGGAGGACAAGGAAGGACAGGGAGGTACAAGGAAGGACAGGGAGGACAAGAAAGAAAAGGGAGGTAAAGGAAGAACAGGGAGGTACAAGGAAGAACAGGGAGGTACAAGGAAGAGAAAAAGGGAGGTACAAGGAAGGGCAGGGAGGTACAAGGAAGGACAGGGAGGACAAGGAAAAAGGGAGGACAAGGAAAAGGGAGGACAAAAAGGGGCAAAGAAGACAGGAGTACAAGGGAAAAACAGGGCAAAGGAAAGGGCAGGGGGTACAAGGAAGGAAAGGAGGTACAAGGAGAACAGGAGGACAAGGGGAACCAGGAGGCAAAGGAAGGACAGGAGTACAAAGGGAAGACAGGGGTACCAAAAAAGGAGGTACAGAAGAACGGGACACAGGAAGGCAGGAGGACAAGGAAGGAAGGGAGGAAAGGAACAAAGGGACAAGGAAGGACGGAGGTAAAGAAGGCAGGGGAAGGAAGAACAGGGAGGTACAAGGAAGAACAGGGAGGCACAAGGAAGGACAGGGAGGTACAAGGGGACAGGGAGGTACAAGGAAGAAAGGGAGGTACAAGGAAGAAAAGGGAGGCCCAAAAAGGCAAGGAGGACAAGGAAAGGGCAGGGAGGTACAAGGGAAAAACAGGAGGCAACAAGGAAGGACCCGGGAGGTACAAGGGAAGACAGGAGGTACAAGGAAGAACAGGGAGGACAGGAAGGACAGGAGACAAGGAAGGACAGGGGACAAGGAAGACAGGGAGGAAAAAGGAAGGACGGGAGGTACAAGGAAGAAAAGGAGGTAAAGGAAGAACGGAGGAAAAGGGAAAGGGCAGGAGGTAAAGGAAGGACAGGGAAGGTACAAGGGAAAACAGGGGGGAGGTAAGAAGACAGGGAACCAAAGGGGGCGGGGGTACAAAGGGAAAGGGCAGGGGGTACAAGGAAGAACAGGAGGCACAAGGAGAAGGGAGGTACAAGGAACAGGGAGGACAAGGAAGGAAAAGGGGGGCCAAGGAAGGACAGGGGGGTACAAAGGGGAAAAACAGGGAGGTACAAGGAAGGACAGAGGTACAAGGAAGAACAGGGAGGTACAAAGGAAGAAAAGGGAGGTACAAGGAAGGAAAAGGGAGGCACAAGGAAGGACAGGGAAGGTACAAGGAAGAGGAAGGACAGGAGACCAAGGAAGAACAGGGGGGTACAAGGAAGGACAGGAGGTACAAGGAAGAACAGGGAGGCACAAGGAAGGACAGGGGGGTACAGGGGAAAAACAGGGAGGGACAAGGAGAAAACAGGGAGGCACAAGGAAGGACAGGGAGGTACAAGGAAGAACAGGGAGTACAAGGAAGGAAAGCGAGGTACAAGAAGAACAGGGAGGACAAGGAAGACAGGGAGGTAAAAGGAAGAACAGGGAGGCACAAGGAAGGACAGGGAGGTACAAGGAAGGGACAGGGAAGGTACAAGGAAGACAGGGAGGACAAGGAAGGGCAGGGAGGTACAAGGAAGAAAAGGGGGGTACAAGGAAGGCAGGGAGGACAAGGGAAAGGCAGGGGGGTACAAGGAAGAACAGGGAGGCCAAGGAAGGGAAAAGGAACAGAAGAAGGAGGTACAAGGAAGACAGGGAGGCACAAGGAAGGACAGGAGGTACAAGGAAGGCAGGGAAGGTACAAGGAAGGACGGGAGGTAAAAGGAAGAGGACAAGACAAAGGGAAAAAGGGGGGAAGGAAGGACAAGGAGCAAGGAAGGAAAAGGGAGGTACAAGAAGGACAAAGGGGGGACAAGGAAGGGCCAGGAGGTACAAGGAAGGACAGGGTCAAAGGAAGAACAGGGAGGCACAAGGAAGGACGGGAGGTACAAGGAAGAAAGGGAGGCACAAGGAGGGCCCGGGAACAAGGAAGAAAAAGGGAGGTACAAGGAAGGGGCAGGGGGGTGCCCAAAGGAAGGACAGGGAGGTCAAGGAAGAACAGGAGGCAAAGGAAGGGACAGGGAGGTACAAGGAAGTACAGGAGGCAAACAGAAAGGAGGAAAGGGGAAAAGGGAGTAAAAGGAAGGACAAGGAGGACAAGGAAGAACAGGGAGGTACAAGGAAGGGCGGGAGTACAAGAAGGACAGGGAGGGACAAGGAAGAAAAGGGAGGTACAAGGAAGACAAGGAGGCACCCAAAAGAACCCGGGAGGTACAAGGAAGAAGGAGGACAAGGAAGGACAGGGAGGTAAAGGAAGGAAAAAGGGAGGTACAAGGAAGACAAGGGGGGCAAAAAACAGGGAAAGGGGAACAGGGAGGTACAAGGAAGGACAGGGAGACAAGGAAGAAAAGGGAGGTACAAGGAAGTACAAGGAGGCACAAAGGAGGAAAATAAGGTACAAGGAAGAACAGGGAGGTACAAGAAGGACGGGGACAAAGGGAAGGAAGGAGGTACAAGGAAGGAAGGGAGGCACAAGGAAAACAGGGAGGTAAAAGAACAGGAAGGACAAGGAAGAACAGGGAGGTACAAGGAAGGACAGGGAGGAAAGGAAGGACAGGGAGGTACAAGGAAGGAAGGGAGGTACAAGGAAGAACAGGGAGAAAGAATAAAGGGAGTACAAGGAAGGACAGGGAGGACAAGGAAAGGGAAAAAGGGAGGTAAAAAGGAAAAAGGGGACCAAGGAAGACAAGGGGAAAAGGAAGGACAGGGAGTACAAGGGAAAACAGGGAGGTACAAGGAAGGACAGGGAGGTACAAGGAAGACAGGGAGGTACAAGAAGGAAAGGGAGGTACAAGGAAGGACAAGGAAGGAACAGGGAGGTACAAGGAAGAACAGGGGGGTACAAAGGAAGAACAGGGAGGACAAGAAGGGAAAAAGGGACAAGGAAGACAGGGAGGTACAAGGAAGGACAGGGAGGTACAAGGAAGAACAGGGAGGTACAAGGAAGGACAAAGGGGGAAAAAGGAAGGAACAGGGAGGTACAAGGAAGGACAGGGAGGTAAAGGAAGCAGGGAGGTACAAAGGAAGGAAAGGGAGGACAAGGAAGGACAGGGAGGTACAAGGAAGGAAAAGGGAGGTACAAGGAAGGACAGGGAGGACAAGGAAGACAGGGGGGTACAAGGAAGAAAAAGGAGGCACAGGAAGGACCCGGGGGCAAAGGAAAACAGGGAGGGACAAGAAGGACTGGATAAGGAAAACGGGAGGTAAAGGGACGGGAGGTCAAGAAGACAAGGAGCCGGAGGGCAAGGGACAGGGACAAGGGGCGGGAGGTACAAGGAAACGGTTGACAAGGGAAAACAAAACCCCCAGGAAAGGCCGGAGGACAAGAGGAGGACAAGGGGCAAACAAAAACAGGGAAGGTACCAAGGAAAAACAGGGAGGTACAAGGAAGGCAAGGGAGGCAAGGAAGGACAGGGGGAACAAGGAAAACGGGAGATACAAGGAGACAAGGGGGGACAAGGAAGAACAGAGGACAGGAAGAAAGGGGCCCAAAAGAAACCGGGGGACCAAGAAGAACGGGGGGGTACAAGGAAGGACAGGAGTACAAGGAAAAAGGGAGGTCAAGGAAAAAGGGGCACAAGGAAGGACCGGGGTACAAGGAAAGAACAGGAGGTACAAGGAAAGGGCAGGGAGGACAAGAGGACAGGAGGAAAAGGGAAAAAAGGAAGGGAAAAAGGGAAAGGACAAGGAAACGGGAGGTCAAGGGAAAGAAAAGGGATAAAGGAAGGGCAGGGAGTACAAGAGGACGGGAGGACAAGAAGCAAAGGGGGGTACAAGGAAGGACAGGGTACAAGGGAAAAACGGGAGGTACAAGGAAAGAAAAAGGGAAAGGGACAAGGAAGGACAGGAGGTACAAGGAAGACAGGGAGGGACAAGGAAAGACAAGGAAGGCCAAAAAAGAAAAGGGAGGTACAAGGAACAAAGGGAGGTACAAGGAAGACAGGGAGGTACAAGGAAGAAACAGGAGGTCCCAAAGGAGGACAGGGAGGTACAAGGAAAGACAAGGAGTACAAGGAAGCAAGGGAAAAAGAAGGAAGAACAGGGAGGTACAAGGAAGAACAGGAGGTACAAGGAAGAACAGGAGCACAAGGAAGACAGGAGTACAAGGAAAAGAGGGAGGCACAAGGAAGAACAGGTAGGTACAAGGAAGACACAGGAGGTACAAGGAAGACAGGGAGGTACAAGGAAAGACAAGGAGGCAAACAAGGAAGAACAGGGAGGTACAAGGAAGAAACAGGGAGGTACAAGGAAGAACAGGTAGGTACAAGGAAGAGACAGGGAGGTACAAGGAAGAACAGGGAGGTACAAGGAAGTACAAGGAGGCACAAGGAAGAACAGGAGGTACAAGGAAGAAAGGGAGGTACAAGGAAGAACAGGGAGGTACAAGGAAGAACAGGGAGGTACAAGGAAGGACAGGGAGGTACAAGGAAGGACAGGGAGGTACAAGGAAGAACAGAGAGGTACAAGGAAGGACAGGGAGGTACAAGGAAGTACAAGGAGGCACAAGGAAGAACAGGGAGGTACAAGGAAGAACAGGGAGGTACAAGGAAGAACAGGGAGGCACAAGAAGAACAGGAGGTACAAGGAAGACAGGAGGTACAAGGAAGAACAGGGAGATCAAGGAAGACAGGGAGGCACAAGGAAGAACAGGAGTACAAGGAAGGACAGGGAGGTACAATGGAAGAACAGGAGGGTACAAGAAGAACAGGGAGGATACAAGGAAGAACAGGGAGGTACAAGGAAGAACAGGAGGTACAAGGAAGAACAGGAGGTACAAGGAAGAAAGGAGGTACAAGGAAGACAGGGAGGTACAAGGAAGAACAGGGAGGTACAAGGAAGACAGGGAGGTACAAGGAAGAACAGGGAGGTACAAGGAAGAACAGGAGGTACAAGGAAGAACAGGAGGTACAAGGAAGACAGGGAGGTACAAGGAAGAACAGGGAGGTACAAGGAAGAACAGGGAGGTACAGGAATGACAGCGGGAGGTACAAGGAGTAGGGAGGACAGAAAACAGGGAGGACAAGGAACAGGGAGGTACAAGGAAGACAGGGAGGCACAAGGAAGAACAGGAGGTACAAGGAAGACAGGAGGCACAAGGAAGACAGGGAGGTACAAGGAAGACAGGGAGGTACAAGGAAGAACAGGGGAGGTACAAGGAGAACAGGGAGGTACAAGGAAGACAGGGAGTACAGAGGAAGATACAGCGGGAGGTACAAGGAAGAACAGGGAGGTACAAGGAAGAACAGGGAGGTACAGAGGAAGACAGGGAGGTACAAGGAAGAACAGGGAGGTACAAGGAAAAGAACAGGGAGGTACAAGGAAGAACAGGGAGGTACAAGGAAGGACAGGGAGGTACAAGGAAGAACAGGGAGGTACAAGGAAGAACAGGGAGGTACAAGGAAGAACAGGGAGGTACAAGGAAGAACAGGGAGGACAAGGAAGAACAGGGAGGTACAAGGAAGAACAGGAGGTACAAGGAATGAACAGGGAGGTACAAGAAGGCAGGTGAGGTACAAGGAAGAACAGGGAGTACAAGGAAGAACAGGGAGGTACAAGGAAGAAACAGGGAGGAACAAGGAAGGACAGGAGGTACAAGGAAGTACAAGGAGGACAAGAAGAACAGGGTACAAGAAGAACAGGGAGGTACAAGGAAGAACAGGGAGGTACAAGGAAGAACAGGGAGGTACAAGGAAGAACAGGGAGGTACAAGGAAGAACAGGGAGGTACAAGGAAGGACAGGGAGGTACAAGGAAGAACAGGGAGGCACAAGGAAGGACAGGGAGGTACAAGGAAGAACAGGGAGACAAGGAAGACAGGAGGAACACAGGAAGACAGGGAGGTACAAGGAAGAACAGGGAGGTACAAGGAAGAACAGGGAGGTACAAGGAAGAACAGGAAGTACAAGGAAGGACAGGGAGGTACAAGGAAGAACAGGGAGGTACAAGGAAGAACAGGGAGGTACAAGGAAGAACAGGAGGGAAAAGTCACAAGGAAGGACAGGGAGGTACAAGGAAGAACAGGAGGGCACAACACGAAAGGAGACAAGAAGGAAAGGAACAAGGAAGGACAAGGGAGGTACAAGGAAGAACAGGAAGCACAAGGAAGACAGGGAGGTACAAAGGAAGCAGGAGGACAAGGAAGAACAGGGAGGTACAAGGAAGACAGGGAGGTACAAGGAAGAACAGGGAGGACAAGAAGAACAGGAGGTACAAGGAAGGACAGGGAGGTACAAGGAAGGACAGGGAGGTACAAGGAAGGACAGGGAGGTACAAGGAAGAACAGGGAGGTACAAGGAAGAACAGGGAAGTACAAGGAAGGACAGGGAGGTACAAGGAAGTACAAGGAGGCACAAGGAAGCAGAGGGAGGTACAAGGAAGAACAGGGAGGTACAAGGAAGAACAGGGAGTACAAGGAAGGACAGGGAGGTACAAGGAAGACAGGAGGAACAGGAAGTACAGCAGGAGTACAGGAAGGACAGGGAGGTACAAGAAGACAGGGAGGTACAAGGAAGAACAGGGAGGTACAAGGAAGAACAGGGAGTACAAGGAGGACAGGGAGGTACAAGGAAGAACAGGGAGCACCGAGGACAGGATACAGGGAGGTACAAGGAAGAACAGGGAGCACAAGAAGACAGGGAGGTACAAGGAAGACAGGGAGTACAAGGAAGAACAGGGAGGTACAAGGAAGACTGGAAGTTACAAGGAAGGAACAGGGAGGTACAAAGTACAGGATGGATACACAACGGAAGGTCAGGAAGACAGCGAAGCCAGAAGCAGGGAGGTACAAGGAAGAACAGCGAAGTACCAGTAGAGGGAGGTACAAGGAGTACAAGGAGGACAAGAACAGGGAGGTACAAGGAAGACAGGGGAGGTACAAGAAGAACAAGGAGCACAAGGAAGGACGATGGGAGGTACAAGGAAGGACAGGGAGGTACAAGTAAGACAGGGAGGTACAAGGAAGACAGGGAGGTACAAGGAAGATACAGGAGGTACAAGGAAGAACAGGGAGGTACAAGGAAGGACAGGGAGGTACAAGGAAGTACAGGAGGCACAAGGAAGGACGGGAGGTACAAGGAAGAACAGGGAGGTACAAGGAAGACAGGTAGTCAAATGGAAGGACAGGAGGTACAAGGAAGGTACAAGGAGTAACAAGGGAATCAGGAGTACAAGGAAGTAACAGGGAGTACAAGAAAGAACAGGGAGGTACAAGGAAGTACAGGAGGCACAAGAGAACAGGGAGGTACAAGGAAGGACGGTCAAGGAAGGAACAGAGAGGTACAAGGAAGAAAAGGGAGGTACAAGGAAGAACAGGGAGGACAAGGAAGGACAGGGAGGTACAAGGAAGAAAGGGAGTACAAGGAAGAAAAGGGAGGTTACAAGGAAAACAGGGAGGTACAAGGAAGGGCAGGGAGTGCAAGGAAGGACAGGGAGGGACAAGGAAGAACAGGGAGGGTACAAGGAAGGAAAAGGAAGGGGAAAAGGAAGGACAAGGAGGGTACAAAGAAAAAGAACAGGAGGTACAAGGAAGAAAAGGGAGGTTAAAAAAGACAGGGAGGTACAAAGGGAAAAACAGGGAGGTACAAGGAAGAACAGGAGGTACAAGGAAAAGGGGGAGGGAGGTACAAGGAAGAACAGAGAGTACAAGGAAGAAAAAGGAGGTACAAAGAAGAACCCGGGAGGAACAAGAAGAACAGGGAGGTACAAGGAAGGACAGGGAGGTACAAGGAAGACAGGGAGGTACAAGGAAGAACAGGAGGTACAAGAAGGACAGGGAGGGGTACAAGAAAACAGGAGGTACAAGGAAAAAACAGGGAGGTACAAGAAGAACAGGAGGTAAAAAGGAAGAAAGGAGGTACAAGGAAGAACAAAGGGAGGTACAAGGAAGAACCAGGAGGTACAAGGAAGGACAGGGGGGTACAAGGAAGGACAGGGAGGTACAAGGGAAGGGAAGGGAGGTACAAGGAAAAGGGCAGGGAGGTAAAAAGGAAGGAACAGGGAGGTAACAAGGGGAAAAGGAACAAGTGAAGGGAGGACCCCGGGAGGTAAAAGGGGAAGTACAAGGAGGTACCCAAAGAACCCCCGGGAGGTACCAAAGAAAGGCAGGAAATGTACAATGAGTAACCCGGATGTTCAAAGAAAACCCCCGGAAGGTTACCAAGGAAAACCCGGGAGGTACCCGAGGAAACCGGAGGTACAAGGAAGTACAAAGTGTCAAAGGAAAGACCAGGAGGTACCCAAAAGAACATGGGAGGTACCCAAAGGTAAACAGGGAGGTACAAGGTACAAGTCAAAAAAAGGAGGGGGAAAAAAAAAACAAAAAAAAACCCCCCCAAAAAACCCCCAAACAA
>NW_026464622.1:0-13398 GCF_026875155.1 Cherax quadricarinatus
TCCCATTTTTTTTGGTATTTCTATTTGATCAAATTTCCTTATAAGGGATAAACGTTCTTGAGCAGCATGTATTGTGTTCAGAAAACTGTCATATTGATAGCTCTCTTCGTTGCCCCCAGTCAACAGATGATAAGTGTTCTCTAAGCCCATCGTAATCTGCTAAGCGAAAATCTGGGACTGTTACTGAGTTATCCCTACTATCATACTTCCATTCAATTCTACATGTAATTGATTTGTGGTCGCTGGCACCCAGTTCCCTCTGAAACTTCTAAATTATTAACAAGGGATTCATTGTTTGCCAAACTAAGTCAAGCAGGTTATTACCCCTTGTAGTTCTGTCACAAACTGCTTCAAAAAACAATCCTGAACTACTTCTAAGAAATCGTATGATTCTAAATTCCCAGTTAAGAAATTCCAATCAATATACTAAAGTTAAAGTCTCCTAGAATTACTACATTATCGTGCCTTGTGCCCTAACAATTTCCTCCCATAGTAGTCTCCCCTGGTCCCTATCTAAATTTGGGGGACGGTATATCACACCTAAAATTAATTTTTCATGCCCCTCTGAAAATTCTATCCAAACAGACTCTGTATGTGTTACTTCAGACTTAATACCTGTTTTTATGCAACAGTTCAAGCGATCTCGGACATTACAATGCCACCCCACCCCCCTTCCCGATACTTCTATCTACTTGGAACAATTTAAAACCCTGAATGTGACATTCTGCAGGCATGTCCGGACTTTTTGAATTAAACCACGTCTCAGTAATGGCAAATACATCTATGTTACCTGCACTAGCAACTAGTCTCAACTCGTCCATCTTATTCCTAGCACTGCGACTATTTGTGTAATAAATATTTAATGACCCTCCTATCTCTTTACCCTTCCTGCTCCTTCTGTTATTCCACTAAACCTATTACTGTCATTGTCAATTATGCCACTGGCTTTCCAATATCCTCCTCATTTTGCCTATTACTAGTTCTCCTAGTACTCATGTTAACTACCCTGCGACTTCACAGTTTTTCCCGCCAAAACCCATACCACTAACTATTCCTAGTTTAAAAGACCTAACAGCTCCCTCCACTGCGTTGGCCAGTGCTCCCACCCCACACCTAGACAAGTGAAACCCCATCCCTGGCATACATGTCATTTCTGCCATAGAAGAGGTCCCAGTTGTCAATGAATGTTACCGCATTTTCCTTACAGTATTTGTCCAGCCAGCAATTGACACCAATTGCTCTGGACAACCATTCATTTCCAACTCCTCTCCTTGGCAAAATGCCACATATGACAGGTTTGCCACCCTTCTTCCTAATTATCTCTATTGCTGACCTATACCTGCTAATCAGGTCCTCACTCCTACGTCTGCCAACATCGTTGCCTCCAGCACTGAGACAGATAATAGGATTGCTCCCATTACCTCTCATGATGTCATCCAGACGGCTAACAATATCCTTCATCCCAGCCCCAGGAAAACATACTCTCTGCCTCCTACTCCTATCCTTCAAACAGGAATGCCCTATCCATGTACCTAATCTGGCTATCCCCAACAACAACAATGTTTTTACCTTCCTTGGCGACGTCCGTAGTGATGCTCCGAGTAGTCGACTCACATTCGCCAGGTAGCATTACACCACTTGTAGAATTCGTCAAGACGTTCTCGATGGTCTTCGTTGGGGTTTCTAGGGATGTCTCACTCACGTCTGCCAATGCTTCCTTGGTGCTCGTTGTGGCATTCCCAGTAGAACACTCACATTCGTCAGGTAGCACCGAGAATGAGTTGGAAGTTTCCACAGCAGTCTTCTGGTTTCTCGTTGTTTCTGCCTCTCCAACCGTTTTCTTAATGTTCAGCTTGGTTCCATGTTGCCCGACCACTGACCAAGCTCCCTTCTTAACCTGGGGACTCACAACAGGAGGATTACTACGAATCCTCTTGTTCTCCTCCGTTAATCGCCGTATCTCCAGTTTAGCAACTCTGAGTTCTTCTCTCAGCTGCTGGTAAAGCTGCTCAAGAGAGGGCATCCTGGTTCAGATTCACAGAGAGCACACAAACAGGTCTTCACAGAGCTAAGTACACGTCACCACTGACGTGTACAAAGGAGGATGACAAAGTTGATCCCATGTATCAGAAACCTTCCCTATGAGGATAGACTGAGGCCCTGAAACTGCACTATGAGGATAGACTGAGGCCCTGAAACTGCACTCTCTAGAAAGACGTAGAATTAGGGGGGATATGATTGAGGTGTATAAATGGAAGACAGGAATAAATAAAGGGGATGTAAATAGTGTGCTGAAAATATCTAGCCTAGACAGGACTCGCAGCAATGGTTTTAAGTTGGAAAAATTCAGATTCAGGAAGGATATAGGAAAGTACTGGTTTGGTAATAGAGTTGTGGATGAGTGGAACAAACTCCCAAGTACAGTTATAGAGGCCAGAACGTTGTGCAGCTTTAAAAATAGGTTGTATAAATACATGAGTGGATGTGGGTGGGTGTGAGTTGGACCCGATAGCTTGTGCTACCAGGTCGGTTGCCGTGTTCCTCCCTTAAGTCAATGTGACCTGACCTGACTAGGTTGGGTGCATTGGCTTAAGCCGGTAGGAGACTTGGACCTGCCTCGCATGGGCCAGTACGCCTTCTGCAGTGTTCCTTCGTTCTTATGTACTTCTTATGTACTTATGTCTATCCTCATAGTGCAGATTCAGGGCCCTCAGTCTATCCTCATAGTGCAGATTCAGAGCCTCAATCTATCCTCATAGTGAAGATTCAGGGCCTCAGTCTATCCTCATAGTGCAGATTCAGGGCCTCAGTCTATCCTCATAGTGCAGATTCAGGGCCTCAATCTATCCTCATAGTGCAGATTCAGGGCCTCAGTCTATCCTCATAGTGCAGATTCAGAGCCTCAGTCTATCCTCATAGTGCAGATTCAGGGCCTCAGTCTATCCTCATAGTGCGGTGACCAGAACTGTGCAGCATAGTACTACTAGTACCAGTACTAGTACCAGTACCATTACCAGTACTAGTACCAGTACTAGTACCAGTACTAGTACCAGTACTAGTACCAGTACTAGTACCATTCTGTAATAGTGACCAGAACTGTGCAGCACAGTACTACTAGTACCAGTACTAGTACCAGTGCTAGTACCAGTACTAGTACCATTCTGTAATACTGTGACCAGAACTGTGCAGTATAGTGCTACTAGTACCAGTGCTAGTACCAGTACTAGCACCAGTACTAGTACCAGTACTAGTACCATTCTGTAATACTATGACCAGAACTGAGCAGCATAGTACTACTAGTACCAGTACTAGTACCAGTACTAGTACCAGTACTAGTACCATTCTGTAATACTGTGACCAGAACTGAGCAGCATAGTACTACTAGTACCAGTACTAGTACCATTACTAGTACCAGTACTAGTACCATTCTGTAATACTGTGACCAGAACTGTGCAGCATAGTACTACTAGTACCAGTACTAGTACCAGTACTAGTACCAGTACTAGTACCAGTACTAGTACCATTCTGTAATACTGTGACCAGAACTGTGCAGCATAGTACTACTAGTACCAGTACTAGTACCAGTACTAGTACCATTCTGTAATACTGTGACCAGAACTGTGCAGCATAGTACTACTAGTACCAGTACTAGTACCAGTACTAGTACCAGTACTAGTACCAGTATTAGTACCAATACTAGTACCAGTACTAGTACCAGTACTAGTAACATTCTGTAATACTGTGACCAGAACTGTGCAGCATAGTACTACTATTACCAGTACTAGTACCAGTGCTAGTACCAGTGCTAGTACTGGTACTAGTACCAGTACTAGTACCAGTACTAGTACCAGTACTAGTACGAGTGCTAGTACCAGTACTAGTACCAGTACTAGTAACATTCTGTAATACTGTGACCAGAACTGTGCAGCATAGTACTACTAGTACCAGTACTAGTACCAGTGCTAGTACCAGTGCTAGTACCAGTACTAGTACCAGTACTAGTACCAGTACTAGTACCAGTACCAGTAACATTCTGTAATACTGTGACCAGAACTGTGCAGCATAGTACTACTAGTACCAGTACTAGTACCAGTGCTAGTACCAGTACTAGTACCAGTACTAGTACCAGTACAAGTACCAATACTAGTAACATTCTGTAATACTGTGACCAGAACTGTGCAGCATAGTACTACTAGTACCAGTACTAGTACCAGTGCTAGTACCAGTGCTAGTACCAGTACTAGTACCAGTACTAGTACCAGTACTAGTACCAGTACCAGTAACATTCTGTAATACTGTGACCAGAACTGTGCAGCATAGAACTACTAGTACCAGTACTAGTACCAGTGCTAGTACCAGTACTAGTACCAGTACTAGTATCCAGTACTTAGTACCAGTACTAGTAACATTCTGTAATACTGTGACCAGAACTGTGCAGCATAGTACTACTAGTACCAGTACTAGTACCAGTGCTAGTACCAGTGCTAGTACCAGTACTAGTACCAGTACTAGTACCAGTACTAGTACCAGTACCAGTAACATTCTGTAATACTGTGACCAGAACTGTGCAGCATAGTACTACTAGTACCAGTACTAGTACCAGTGCTAGTACCAGTACTAGTACCAGTACTAGTACCAGTACTAGTACCAGTACCAGTACCAGTAACATTCTGTAATACTGTGACCAGAACTGTGCAGCATAGTACTACTAGTACCAGTACTAGTACCAGTACTAGTACCAGTACTAGTACCAGTACTAGTACCAGTGCTAGTATCAGTACTAGTACCAGTGCTAGTACCAGTACTAGTAACATTCTGTAATACTGTGACCAGAACTGTGCAGCATAGTACTACTAGTACCAGTACTAGTACCAGTACTAGTACCAGTACTAGTACCAGTACTAGTACTGGTACTAGTACCAGTATTAGTACCAGTACTAGTACCAGTATTAGTACCAGTACTATACCAGTACTAGTACTGGTACTAGTACCAGTATTAGTACCAGTACTAGTACCAGTACTAGTACCAGTACTAGTACCAGTATTAGTACCAGTACTAGTACCAGCATTAGTACCAGTACTAGTACCAGTATTAGTACCAGTACTAGTACCAGTACTAGTACCAGTATTAGTACCAGTACTAGTACCAGTACTAGCACCAGTACTAGTACCAGTACTAGTACCAGTACTAGTACCAGTACTAGTACCAGTATTAGTACCAGTACTAGTACCAGTACTAGTACCAGTATTAGTACCAGTACTAGTACCAGTATTAGTACCAGTACTAGTACCAGTACTAGTACCAGTACTAGTACCAGTATTAGTACCAGTACTAGTACCAGTACTAGTAACATTCTGTAATACTGTGACCAGAACTGTACAGCATAGTACTACTAGTACCAGTACTAGTACCAGTACTAGTAACATTCTGTAATAATGTGACCAGAACTGTGCAGCATAGTACTACTAGTATCAGTACTAGTACCAGTACTAGTACCAGTACTAGTACCAGTATTAGTACCAGTACTAGTACCAGTACTAGTACCAGTATTAGTACCAGTACTAGTACCAGTACTAGTAATGGTACTAGTACCAGTACTAGTACCAGTATTAGTACCAGTACTAGTACCAGTACTAGTAACATTCTGTAATACTGTGACCAGAACTGTGCAGCATAGTACTACTAGTATCAGTACTAGTACCAGTACTAGTACCAGTATTAGTACCAGTACTAGTACCAGTACTAGTACCAGTATTAGTACCAGTACTAGTACCAGTACTAGTACTGGTACTAGTACCAGTACTAGTACCAGTATTAGTACCAGTACTAGTACCAGTACTAGTACCAGTACTAGTACCAGTACTAGTACCAGTATTAGTACCAGTACTAGTACCAGTATTAGTACCAGTACTAGTACTGGTACTAGTACCAGTACTAGTACCAGTACTAGTACCATGTATTAGTACCAGTACTAGTACCAGTATTAGTACCAGTACTAGTACCAGTATTAGTACCAGTACTAGTACCAGTATTAGTACCAGTACTAGTACCAGTATTAGTACCAGTACTAGTACCAGTACTAGTACCAGTACTAGTACCAACCAAGAGTTGAAGACCAACCTGACGACTTCTATTATTTATACTTCTCGATATGAAGCCAAGAATTCTGTTAACTTTATTACCAACACAAACGTCTTGGTGTTAGATTACTGCTAAGTTTCAGTGGGTATGAGACCTAGTTTCAGTTCCTGAGGGACCTAGTTTCAGTGGGTGTAGGATTTATTTTCAGTGGGTATGGAACCTTGTTTCAGTGGGTATGGTACCTAGTTTCAGTTCCTGAGGGACCTAGTTTCAGTGGGTGAGGGACCTAGTTTCAGTGGGTATGGAACCTTGTTTCAGTGGGTTTGAAACCTAGTTTCAGTGGCTGAGGGACCTAGTTTCATTGCGTATGGGACGTTGTTTCAGTGAGTGTGAGACCTAGTTTCTATGGGTGTGGGACCTAGTTTCATTGGGCATGGGACCTATTTTCAATATGTGTGGCCTAGTTTCTGTGGGTGTGGGACCTAATTTCATTGGGCATGGGACCTAGTTTCAGTGTGTGAGAGCTAGTTTCAGTGGGTGTGGGACATAGTTTCATTGGGCATGGAACCTAGTTTCAGTGCGTGAGACCTAATTTCAGTGAGTGTGAGACCTATTTTCAGTGAGTGTGAGACCTATTTTCAGTGAGTGTGAACCTAGTTTCATTGGGTATGGGACCTAGTTTCAGTGGGTATGAGACCTAGTTTCATTGGGTATGGGACTAGTTTCAGTGGGTATGGAACCTAGTTTCAGTGGGTATGGCACCTAGTTTCAGTGGGTATGGCACCTAATTTTAGTGGGTATTGAACCTAGTTTCAGTGGGTATGAGACCTAGTTTCAGTGTGTATGGAACCTAGTTTTATTGGGTATGAGACCTAGTTTCATTGGGCATGGGACCTAGTTTCAGTGGGTATGGGGCCTAGTTTCAGTGGGTATGGGACCTAGTTTCAGTGGGTATGGCACCTAGTTTCAGTGGGTATGGAACCTAGTTTCAGTGGGTATGGCACCTAGTTTCAGTGGGTATGGAACCTAGTTTCAGTGGGTATGGGACCTAGTTTCAATGGGTATGGGACCTAGTTTCAGTGGGTATGGCACCTAGTTTCAATGGATATGGAACCTAGTTTCAGTGGGTATGAGACCTAGTTTCAGTGGGTATGAGACCTAGTTTCATTGGGTATGAGACCTAGTTTCAGTGGGTATGGAACCTAGTTTCAGTGGGTATGGCACCTAGTTTCAGTGGGTATGGCACCTAATTTCAGTGGGTATTGAACCTAGTTTCAGTGGGTATGAGACCTAGTTTCAGTGTGTATGGAACCTAGTTTTATTGGGTATGAGACCTAGTTTCATTGGGCATGGAACCTATTTTCAGTGGGTATGGGGCCTAGTTTCAGTGGGTATTGAACCTAGTTTCAGTGGGTATGGGACCTAGTTTCAGTGGGTATGGTGGCACCTAGTTTCAGTGGGTATGGAACCTAGTTTCAGTGGGTATGGCACCTAGTTTCAGTGGGTATGGAGCCTAGTTTCAGTGGGTATGGGACCTAGTTTCAATGGGTATGGGACCTAGTTTCAGTAGGTATGGCACCTAGTTTCAATGGATATGGAACCTAGTTTCAGTGGGTATGAGACCTAGTTTCAGTGGGTATGAGACCTAGTTTCAGTGGGTATGGAACCTAGTTTCAGTGGGTATGGCACCTAGTTTCAGTGGGTATGGAACCTAGTTTCAGTGGGTATGGCACCTATTTTCAGTGGGTATGGAACCTAGTTTTAGTGGGTATGGGACCTCTTTTCAGTGGGTATGGATCCTAGTTTCAGTGGGTATGGGACCTAGTTTGATTGGGTATGGGACCTAGTTTCAGTGGGTATGGCACCTAGTTTCAATGGATATGGAACCTAGTTTCAGTGGGTATGAGACCTAGTTTCAGTGGGTATGAGACCTAGTTTCAGTGGGTATGAGACCTAGTTTCAGTGGGCGTAGGACCTAGTTTCAGTGGGTATGAGACCTAGTTTCAATGGGTATGAGACCTAGTTTCAGTGAGTATGAGACCTAGTTTCAGTGGGTATGGAACCTAGTTTCAGTGGGTATGACACCTAGTTTCAGTGGGTATGGGACCTAGTTTCATTGGGTATGGGACCTAGTTTCAGTGTGTGAGACCTAGTTTCAGTGGGTGTGGGACCTGGTTTCATTGGGCATGGGACCTAGTTTCAGTGAGTATGAGACCTAGTTTCAGTGGGAATGTGACCTAGTTTCAGTGAGTATGGGACCTAGTTTCAGTGGGTATGGGACCTAGTTTCAGTGGTATGGTACCTAGTTTCAGTGTGTATGGAACCTAGTTTCAGTGGGTATGGGACCTAGTTTAAGTGGGTATGGGACCTAGTTTCAGTGGGTATGGAACCTAGTTTCAGTGGGTATGAGACCTAGTTTCAGTGGGTATGGCACCTAGTTTCAATGGATATGGAACCTAGTTTCAGTGGGTATAAGACCTAGCTTCAATGGGTATGAGACCTAGTTTCAGTGTGTATGAGACCTAGTTTCAGTGGGTATGAGACCTAGTTTCAGTGGGTATGGGACCTAGTTTCAGTGGGTATGGGACCTAGTTTCAGTGGGTATGGGACCTAGTTTCAGTGGGTATGGGACCTAGTTTCAGTAGGTATGAGACCTAGTTTCAGTGGGTATGGAACCTAGTTTCAGTGGGTATGAGACCTAGTTTCAGTGGGTATGAGACCTAGTTTCAGTGGGTATGAGACCTAGTTTCAGTGGGTATGGGACCTAGTTTCAGTGGGTATGAGACCTAGTTTCAGTGGGTATAAGACCTAGCTTCAATGGGTATGAGACCTAGTTTCAGTGGGTATGAGACCTAGTTTCAGTGGGTATGGGACCTAGTTTCAGTGGGTATGGGACCTAGTTTCAGTGGGTATGAGACCTAGTTTGACAGGAAACCATCAGTTTCAGTTGATAATAATACCCTCCACCCTGCCCGGACTCATCCGGGAGATTCCATTTCCTCTCAAATATTTCCCAGATTCAGTCATCTTACGATGATTTAATAATCCCATTTTTAAACCCTCCTGGAGGGTTTATAATAAACCCTCTATTTTTCAGGGGATCTAAGCCGCTCTAGGGGCTTAATAAAGCCGATAAATCAAGCTTTACTTCGCCAAATAAAGCTTAGAGAGCTTAAATAAGGCGGAGACGCAGGAGAGAGGGAAATATCTGGGTATATCATCAACAACAACCTGCCAGAAATCATCTATTTTATCCTCATTTTTGTAGCTTTTTAGCCTTCAAAGTCACTTAGAAATTTGAAGGACTAAATCTAAGAGGGTCTAAGTCATCGTCTTGAACTTAAAGACTTCAAAAGTCTGCTTATTTAGATGTTTCGTAAGGATTGATCGTACGTCTGGCTAATGTTTTTGGCGGTGACGTAATGGCCCTTGAGTGCCACTACGCTGCCAGACGTAAGACGATTTTTTATTCGTGAATATTTGCTCTGTCACTATGTTGCGTATGTGGTGGTGGTCACATGGGCCACATAGCCATGTTGGGTATGTGTTGGTGGTCACATGGGCCACATAGCCATGTTGGGTATGTGTTGGTCACATGGGCCACATAGCCATGTTGGGTATATGGTGGTGGTTGTCACATGGGCCACATAGCCATGTTGCGTATGTGGTGGTGGTCACATGGGCCACATAGAAATGTTGGGTATGTGGTGGTGGTCACATGGGCCACATAGCCACGTTGGATATGTGGTGGTGGTCACATGGGCCACATAGCCATGTTGGATATGTGGTGGTGGTCACATAGGCCACATAGAAATGTTGGGTATGTGGTGGTGGTCACATGGGCCACATAGAAATGTTGGGTATGTGGTGGTGGTCACACGGCCACATAGCCATGTTGGGTATGTGGTGGTGGTCACATGGGCCACATAGAAATGATGGGTATGTGGTGGTGGTCACATGGGCCACATAGCCATGTTGGGTATGTGGTGGTGGTCACATGGGCCACATAGCCATGTTGGATAATTGGTGGTGGTCACACAGGCCACATATCCATGTTGGGTATGTGGTGGTGGTCTCATGGGCCACATAGAAATGTTGGGTATGTGCTGGTGGTCACATGGGCCACATAGAAATGTTGGGTATGTGGTGGTGGTCACACGGCCACATATCCATGTTGGGTATGTGGTGGTGGTCTCATGGGGCACATAGAAATGTTGGGTATGTGCTGGTGGTCACATGGGCCACATAGCCATGTTGGGTATGTGGTGGTGGTCACATGGGCCACATAGAAATGATGGGTATGTGGTGGTGGTCACATGGGCCACATAGCCATGTTGGGTATGTGGTGGTGGTCACATGGGCCACATAGCCATGTTGGATAATTGGTGGTGGTCACACAGGCCACATATCCATGTTGGGTATGTGGTGGTGGTCTCATGGGCCACATAGAAATGTTGGGTATGTGCTGGTGGTCACATGGGCCACATAGAAATGTTGGGTATGTGGTGGTGGTCACACGGCCACATATCCATGTTGGGTATGTGGTGGTGGTCTCATGGGGCATAGAAATGTTGGGTATGTGGTGGTGGTCACATGGGCCACATAGCCATGTTGGGTATGTGGTGGTTTGGGCACATGGGCCACATAGAAATGTTGGGTATGTGGTGGTGGTCACATGGGCCACATAGCCATGTTGGGTATGTGGTGGAGGTCACATGGGCCACATAGAAATGTTGGGTATGTGGTGGTCACATAGGCCACATAGCCATGTTGGGTATGTGGTGGTGGTCACATGGGCCACATAGAAATGTTGGGTATGTGGTGGTGGTCACATAGGCCACATATCCATGTTGGGTATGTGGTGGTGGTCACATGGGCCACATTGCCATATTGGGTATGTGGTGGTGGTCACATGGGCCACATAGTGATGTTGTGTATGTGGTGGTGGTCATATGGGCCACATTGCCATATTGGGTATGTGGTGGTGGTCACATGGGCCACATAGCCATGTTGGGTATGTGGTGGTGGTCACATGGGCAACATAGCCATGTTGGATATGTGGTGGTGGTCACATAGGCCACATAGCCCTGTTGGGTATGTGGTGGTGGTCTCATGGGGCATAGAAATGTTGGGTATGTGGTGGTGGTCACATGGGCCACATAGCCATGTTGGGTATGTGGTGGTGGTCACATGGGCCACATAGAAATGTTGGGTATGTGGTGGTGGTCACATGGGCCACATAGCCATGTTGGTTATGTGGTGGAGGTCCACATGGGCCACATAGAAAATGTTGGGTATGTGGTGGTCACATAGGCCACATAGCCATGTTGGTATGTGGTAGGTGGTCACATGGCCACATAGAAATGTTGGGTATGTGGTGGTGGTCACATAGGCCACATATCCAGTTGGGTATGTGGTGGTGTCACATGGGCCACATTGCCATATTGGTATGTGGTGGTGGTCACATGGGACACATAGCCATGTTGGGTATGTGGTGGTGGTCATATGGGCCACATTGCCATATTGGGTATGTGGTGGTGGTCACATGGGCCACATAGCCATGTTGGTATGTGGTGGTGGTCACATGGGCCACATAGCCATGTTGGGTGTATGGTAGTGGTCACATAGCCATGTTATGTGTAAGTTAGTGGCCACATAGCCATGTTGTGTGTAGTAGTGGCCACATAGCCATGTTGTGTGTGGTAGTGGCCACATAGCCATGTTGTGTGTACCAGTGGCCTCATAGCCATGTTGTGTGTGGTAGTGGCCACATAGCCATGTTGTGTGTTAGTGACCACATAGCCATGCTGTGTGTGTGGTAGTGGCCACATAGCCATGTTGTGTGGTGGCCACACAGCCATGTTGTGTGTGGTAATGACCACATAGCCATGTTGTGTGTGTGGTGGTGACCACATAGCCATGTTGTGTGTGGTAGTGACCACATAGCCATGTTGTGTGTGGTAGTGACCACATAGCCACGTTGTGTGTAGTAGTGGCCACATAGCCATGCTGTGTGTGGTAGTGACCACATAGCCATGTTGTGTGTGTGGTAGTGACCACATAGCCATGTTGTGTGTGGTAGTGGCAGCATAGCCATGTTGTTTGTGTGGTAGTGGCCACATAGCCATGTTGTTTGTGTGGTAGTGACCACATAGCCATGTTTTGTGTGGTATTGGCCACATAGCCATGTTGTTTGTGTGTGGTAGTGACCACATAGCCATGTTTGTGTGTGGTAGTGGCCACATAGCCTGTTGTTTGTGTGGTAGTGACCACATAGCCATGTTGTGTGTGTGTGGTAGTGACCACATAGCCATTTTGTTTGTGTGGTAGTGGCCACAAAGCCATGTTGTGTGTTAGTGACCACATAGCCATGTTGTTGTGTGGTAGTGGTCCACATAGCTATGTTGTGTGGGGTGGTAGGACCACATAGCCATGTTGTGTGGCATAGTAACCACATAGCCATGTTGTGTGTTTAGTGACCACATAGCCATGCTGTGTGTGGTAGTGGCCACATAGCCATGTGTGTGTGCCAGTGGCCACATAGCCATGTTGTGTGTGTGGTAGTGGCCACATAGGGCCCTGTTTGTGTGGTGGTTGTGGCCACATAGCCAGTTGTGTATGTGGTAGTGGCCACATAGCCAAGCTGTGCATGTGGTAGTGGCCACATAGCCGTGTTGTATATGTTGCATTCACCACATAGAAGTCCTAAGCATGTGGTACTCACCACATACCGCTGATGTTCTTCCAGTAGGACACCAGCTCCAGTACCCTGGATGAGGAGCCCAAGTGGGCCATGTTCGGCCTCAACATAGCTAGTGAAGGGCTATGTTGGATGGTATGTGGTGTATGTTACTCTCATTAGAGGTGTGACCTGAATATGTCGCTTCCCAACCCAGGGCAACATACTGACATACTCCGACAGTACAGTGAAAGCTGCCAGGGGTCTTGAAGACTGCCAGGGGGTCTTGAAGACTGCCAGGGGGTCTTGAAGATTGTCATGGGGTCTTGAAGACTGCCAGGGGGTCTTGAAGACTGCCAGGGGGTCTTGAAGACTGCCAGGGTCTTGAAGATTGTCATGGGGTCTTGAAGACTGCCAGGGGGTTTTGAAGACTGCCAGGAGTCTTGAAGACTGCCAGGGGGTCTTGAAGACTGCCAGGGGGTCTTGAAGATTGCCATGGGTGTCTTGAAGACTGCCAGGGGTCTTGAAGACTGCCAGGGGGTCCTTGAAGACTGCCAGGGGTCTTGAAGACTGCCAGGGGGTCTTGAAGGCACCAGGGGTCTTGAACACAGCCAGAGGGCCCTTTAAGATAACCCCA
>NW_026464623.1:0-10023 GCF_026875155.1 Cherax quadricarinatus
CCCTATGCAAACCTTGCGGGGCCCAGGCACCTTTTGTTGCCATCTATACCCTTTTTAGGGGACAGACACCCTTCGCAGACCTTGCTAGTGGCTTTTGTACCTTGTGTGTTCATACCAGACCTTGCAAAGAGCTTATGTACCTTGTGTGATCATTGCATAACCTTGCTAGGGGTTTATGTATCTTGTATGGTCATTCCAGACCATGCTAGGGGCGTATATACCTTATGTCGTCATCCAAGACCTTTCTAGGGTCCCAGTTACATTATATGGTCCTGACAGACTTTATTAGCGGTTCATGTAACTTATGTGATTATCTGTGACCTTGTTAATTAAGGGCCTATGTTACTTGTGGGGACGGACTAGACCTTGCTAAGGGCTCATGCAGTTTATGAAGTCATCAGAGACTTTTCTAGGGGTACATGTTGTACCGCATCTTAGACCTTGCTAGGAGCAAATGCAGAGGGTGATGGACTGGTGGTGAGGGTGATGGACTGGTGGTGAGAGTGAAGGACTGTGTTTCCAGAAGTCCATCTATGCCCCATCAGATGAGCTCCCTTCCTCACTTCCCTTGCTAGTGATGGTGATGTGGCGAGGGTGAAGGACTGGTGATGAGGGTAATGGCTCCTGGTGGGGGTGATGGACTGCTGGTGAGGGTGATGGAAAGGTGGTGAGGGTGATGAACTAGCGGTGAGAGTGATGGACTGGTGGTGAGAGAGATGGAGTGGTGGTTAGGGTGATGGACTGGAGGTGAGCATGATGGACTGGAGGTGAGCATGATGGACTAGAGGTGAGCATGATGGACTGGTGGATACAGTGATGGACTGGAGGTCATAGTGATAAACTGGAGGTGAGGCTGAGGGACTGGAGATGAGGGTGATGCACTGGTGGTGGGAGTGATGGCCTGGAGGTGAGAGTGATGGACTGGAGGTGAGGGCAATGGACTGGTGGGGAGATTGATGGACTGGAGGTGAAGATGATGGACTGGTGGTGAGGGTGATAGACTGGTGGTGAGCGGGTAACCTGTTGGTGAGGGTGATGCCCGGGAGGTGAATGTGATGGACCGGTGGTGAGACTGATGGACTGGTGGTGAGAGTGATGGACTGGAGATGAGAGTGATGGATTGGTGGGAAGACTGATGGACTGGAGGTGAGGGTGATGGACTGGTGGTAAGGGAGATAGATTGGTGGTGAGAGTCATGGACTGGTGGTGAGAGTCAAGGACTGGTGGTGAGAGTGATGGACTGTAGGTGAGAGTGATGGATTGGTGGGGAGATTGATGGACTGGAGGTGAGGGTGATGGAGTGGTGGTGAGAGTGATGGACTGGAGGTGAGGCTGATAGGGAGAGTGATGGACTGGATGTGAGGCTGAAGGACTGATGGAGAGAGTTATGGACTGGTGGTGAGGGAGACGGACTGCTGGTGAGAGTGATGGACTGCTGGTGAGAGTGATGGACTGCTGGTGAGAGTGAACTGCTGGTGAGAGTGATGGACAGGAGGTGAGGCTGATGGGGAGAGTGATGGACTGGAGGTGAGAATGATGGACTGGTGGTGAAGGTGATGGACTGGAGGAGAGAGTCAAGGTCTGGTGGCGAGAGAGATTGACTGGAGGTGAGGCTGAGGGGAGAGTGATGGACTGGGGGTGAGAATATGGACTGGTGGTGAGAGTGATAGACTGGTGGAGAAGGTGATGGACTGGTGGTGAAGGTGATGGACTGGAGGAGAGAGTCAAAGTCTGGTGGTGAGAGAGATTGACTGGAGGTGAGGCTGAGGGGGAGAGTGATGGACTGGAGGTGAGAATGATGGACTGGCAGTGAGGGCGATGGACTGGTGGTGAGGGTGATGGACTGGTGGTGAGGGTGATGGGCTGGTGGTGAGGGTGATGGACTGGTGGTGAGAGTGATGGACTAGTGGTGAGGGTGGTGGACTGGTGGTTTGAGTGATGGTCTGGTGGTGAGGGTGAAGGACTGTGTTCCCAGAAGTCCATCTGTGTCCCCTCACATGAACTCCCTTACTCAATTCCCTTGCTAGTGATGGACTGGTGGTGAGGGTGATGGACTGGTGGGGAGGGTGAAGGACTGTTTCTAGAAGTCCATTTGTGTCCCCTCAGATAAACTCAGTTCCACACTTCCCTTGCTGGTGATGGACAGGTGAGTGTGATGGACTAGTGGTGAGGGTGATGGTATGGTGGTGAGGGTGAAGGACTGGCGGTGAGGGTGATGGACTAGTGGTGAGGGTGATAGACTGGTGGTGTGAGTGAAAGACTTGTGGTGAGGGTGATGGACTGCTGGTGAGGGTGAAGCACTGGTGGTGAAGGTGATGGACTGGAGAAGAGAGTCAAGGTCTGGTGGTGAGAGAGATTGACTGTAAGTGAGGGTGATGGATTGGTCGGGAGATTGATGGACTGGAGGTGAGGGTGATGGACTGGTGGTGAGGGTGATGATACTGGTGGTGAGGGTGATGGACTGGTTTGGGGAGGGTGATGGACTGGTGGTGAGGGTGATGGACTGGTGATGAGGGGGTTAACTGTGGGTGAGGGTGATGGACTGGTTGTGAGAGTGATGGACTGGTGGGACAGTGATGGACTGGAGGTCTAGTGATAAACTGGAGTTGATGGATGAGGGACTGGACGTGAGGGTGATGCACTGGTGGTGAGAGTGATGGTTGGAGGTGAGGGTGATGGACTGGTAGGGAGACTGATGGACTGGAGGTGAAGTGATTGACTGGTGGGAGAGGGGGATAGGGCTGGTGGTGAGGGCGATAGACTGGTGTGAGGGTGATAGACTGGTGGGTGAGATGATGGACTGGTGTGAGGGTGATGGGACTGGGGGTGGGGTGATTGGACTGGTGGAAGAGCGGATGGACTGGTGGTGAGGGTGTGGACTGGTGGTGAGGGGAAATGGACTGGTGTTGAGGGTGAATGGAACTTGGGGTGAAGGATGGACTTATGGTGGGGTGATGACTTTTGGTGGTGAGAGGGTGATGGACTGTTGTGATGGGTGATGGACTGGTGGTGAGAGTGATGGACTGGTGGTAGGGGGATGGACTCGTGGTGAGGAGTGATGCACTGTGGTGGTGAGAGTGAGGACTTGGTGGTGAAGAAAAGTTTGGGTGATGGACTGGTGGTGAGGGTGATGGACTGGTGGTGAGAGAGTGATGGACTGGTGGTTGAGGGGTGATAGGACTGGTGTGAGAGTGATGACTGGTGAGAGGGTGAAGGACTGGGGTAGGTGAGGGGTGATGGACCTGGAGGTGAGGGTGATGGACTGGTGGTGAGAGTGAGTGGACTGTTGGTGAGGGGGTGATGGACTGGTGTGAGGGTGATGGCACTGGTGTGAGGGTGATGGACTGTTTCTTGGTGGTAGGAGATGATGGACTTAGGGGTGAGGGAGATGGACCTGGTGTGAGGGTGATGGGACTGGTGGTGAGAGTGATGGACTTGGGGTGGAGCGGGGTGATTGACAGTTGTTGAGGGTAGAGGGGACATGGTGGAGAGAGGTGAGACTGGTTGGAGAGGGGAAGTACTGGTGGTGAATAGCGATGGCTGTGGTGAGGGAGAAGGACTGACAGTGAGGTGAATGGGACTGCTTCGGAGGGGTGTAGGTTCTGTGTTTTCCCAGAAGGTCCATCTGTTGGTCCCCTCAGATGAACTCTCCCTTCCACACTTCCTTTTGTGATGGACTGGTGGTGAGTGGTGATGGGTCTGGTGGTGAGAGGTGATGGACTAGAGGTGAGGGTGATGGACTGTGCTGGTGAGGGTGATGACAACCGGTACGAGAGGGATGGAACTGGTGGTAGGGAGATAGACAGGTGGTGAGGGTGTGATTGATGACCTGGTGTGAGGGTGAAGGCCAGGTGGAGAGGTGAAGGGTTTGTGGAGAGGGTTGATGGACTGGTGGTTTATAGGGTGATGGACAACTGTTAGGTGAGGGTGCTGGGGACATGTGGGAGGGTATGGACAGTGGTGTTGGAGATTGACTTGTGGTAAAGTGATGGACTAGAGGTGAGGGTGGTGGATCGCGTGAAGTTTGTGGTCTGGTGGGGAGGGTGAAAGATGTGTTCCCAGAAGTCCATCCTGTGTCCCCTCAGATGAACCTCCTTCAACAACTTCCTTGCTAGTGATGGCCTAGTGGTGAGCCAAGGACTGGTGGACTGGTTGATGGATTGAAGATGAGGGTGGTGGACTGGTGGGGAGGGTGATGGACTGGTGGGAGGGTGAGGAGCTGGTGGGGAGAGTGAAGACTATGCTTCCAGAAGTTCATCTGTGTCCACCCCCTCAGATAAACTCACTTCCTTCACTTCCTTTGCTGGTGATGCACTATTGGTGGAGGGGGTGATGGACTGATGGTGAGGGTGATGGACTGGCAGTGAGGGTGATGGACTAGTGGTGAGGGTGAGAGACTGGTGATGTGGGTGAAAGACTGGAGGTGAGGTGCTGGACTGTGTGAGGGTGGTGAGGGTGATGAACTGTTGGTGAAGGTGGTGGACTGGTGGTGAGGGTGATGGACTGGTGGTGAGAAGTCGATGGACTGGTGGTAAGAGTAAATGGTTTGGTGATGAGAGTGATGGCCTGGTGGGACGGTGGGGGACTCGTCGTGAAGGTGATTGGTTGGAGAGAGGTTAATATCAGGTGGTGAGAGTGATGGACTGGTGTTGCGGTGATAGGTCTGGTGTGAGGGTGATTGGACTGTTGGTGAGGAGTGAAGGACTGGTGTGACGGTGGAGCGGACAATCGTCGTGAAGGTGAGTGGTGGAGAGAGTTAATATCTGGTGGTGAGAAGTGATGGACTGGTGGTTGAGGTGATGGAACTGGAGCGAGGAGATGGACTGTTGGTGAGGTGATGGGACTGTGTGGTGACGGTGATGGGACTGGTGTGAGGGTGATGAACTGGTGGTTGAGGGTATGGACTGGTGGTGAGGGTGAAGGCAACTGGCCGGTGAGGGAGGCCTGTTGGTGAAGGTGATGGAATAGTGGTGAGGTGATGGACTGGTGTGAGGGTGATGGACTTGTAGTGAGGGTGTGGAATGGTGGTGAGGGTGGTGGAGTGGTGGTGAGGGTGGTGAGTGGTGGTGGTGAAGTGATGGTCTGGCAGGTGAGGGTGATGGACTGGTTGGTGAGCAGTGATGGACTGGTGGTGAAGGGTGATGGAACCTGGTGTGAGGGTGAAGACTGGTTGGTGAGAAGTGGATGGTACTGGAGGTGAGTTTGATTGGGACCTGGATGGTTGAGGGTGATGAACTGGTGGTGAGGGTGATGGACTGGTGGTGAGGGTGAAGCACTGGTCGGTGATGGAGGCCTGTTGGTGAGGTGATGGATTAGTGGTGAAGGGTGATGGACTGGTGTGAGGGTGATGGACTTGTAGTGAGTGTGGTGGAATGGGGTGAGGGTGGGGAGAGGTGGTGGGGTGATGAGGGGGGGGGGGTGGAGTGGTTTGTGAGTGATGTCTGGCGTTGCACAGTGGAGATGGACTGGGGTGAGCGTGATGAGACTGGTGGTTAGGGTGATGGACAGGTTGTGAGGGTGAAGGACTGGGGTTGAGAGTGATTTGACTGGAGTGAGTGTTGAATGGTCTTGTGGTGAGTGATGAGAACGGTGGAGAGTGTGATGGACTGGTGGTGAGCGTGATGGACTGGTGGTGAGAGGGGATGGAACTGGTTGTGAGGGTGCACTGGACTGGAGGTGAGAGTGTATGACTAGGTGGTGAGTGTGATGACTGGTGGTGAGAGTGATGGACTGGTGGTGAGTGTGATGGACTGGTGGTGAGTGTGATGAACTGGTGGGGAGGGTGATGGACTGGTGGTGAGGGTGAAGGACTGGTGGGGAGGGTGATGGACTGGTGGTGAGGGTGAAGGTCTGGTGTTCCAGAAAGTCTAATCTGGTGTCCCCGTCGGATGAACTCCTTCCTCACTTCCCATGCTGGTGATGGTGTTTTGGTGAGGGTGATGGTCTGGTGGTGAGGGTGATGGATTGATGGTGAGGGTGATGGACTGACGGTGAGGGTGATGGACTGGTGGTGAGGGTGATGGACTAGTGGTGAGAGTGATTGACTAGTGGTGAGGGTGATGGACTGGTGGTGAGGGTGATGGACTGGTGGTGAGTGTGATGGACTGGTGGGGAGGGTGATGGACTGGTGGTGAGTGTGATGGACTGGTGGGGAGGGTGATGGACTGGTCGGGAGGGTGAAGGTCTGTGTTTCCAGAAGTCCATCTGGGTCCTTTCAGATGTACTCCCTTCCACACTTCCCTTGCTGGTGATTGACTGGTGGTGAGGGTGATGGACTGACGGTGAGGGTGATGAACCGGTGGTGAGGGTGATTTACTGGTGGTGAGGGTGATGGACTGGTGGTGAGGGTGATGGACTGGTGGTGAGGGTGATGGACTGGCGGTGAGGGTGATGAACCGGTGGTGAGGGTGATTTACTGGTGGTGAGGGTGATGGACTGGTGGTGAGGGTGATGGACTGGTGGTGAGGGTGATGGACTGGTGGTGAGGGTGATGACTGTGTGAGAGGGTGATGGCCTGGTGGTGAGGGTGATGGACTGGTGTGAGTAGTGATGGACAGTATGTGAGGGTGATGGACTGGTGTGAGGTGATGACTGGTGGTGAATGTGAGGACTGGTGGTGAGGTTGATGGACTGGTGGTGAGAGTGATGACTGGTTGTGGAGGGTGAAGGACTGGTGGTGAGAGTGATGGACTTGTGGGAGGGTGATTTACTTGTGGTGAGGGTGAAGGCCTGGTGTGAGGGAGATGACAGGTGTGAGAGTGATGAGCGGTTGGTGAGGGGTGAAGGACTGGTGGTGAGGGTGATGACTGGTGGTGAGGTGATGGACTGGTGGTGAGGGTGATGACTGTGTGTGGAGGGTGATGGACTGGTAGGTGAGAGTGATGGACTATTTGGAGGGGTGATGGACTGGTGGTGAGGTTGAGGACTGGAGGTGAGAAGTGGATGGACTGGGGTGAGGGTGATGGACTGGTGTGAGGTATGATGACTGATGGTGTAGTGATGGACTGGTGGTGAGGGTGAAGGACTGGTGGTGAGGGAGATGGACTGATGGTGAGGGTGGATGGACTGGAGGTGATAGTGGATGGACTGTGGTGTGAGGGTGAAGACTGGAGTGAGGGTGATGGACTAGGATGGTGGGGTGATGGACCTGTGGTAGAGATAAATGACTGGTGAGAGGTGATGGACTGTTAGTGGTGAGGGTGATGGACTGGTGGTGATAGTGATGGACTGGTGGTGATGGGTGATTGGACGGTGGAGAGGGTGATGGACAGGTGGTGAGAGAGATGGGCTGGTGGTGAGGGTGATGGATGGTGGTGAGGGTGGGGACTGGTGGTGAGGGTGATGGACTGGTGGGATGGTGATTGATAGTGTAAGGGTGGGGACTGACGGGAGGGGTGATGGACGGGCCCGGGGGTAAGGTCTTATTTTTAGAAGTCCATCTGTGCCCCCCTCAGATAACCCCCTTTCCACATTCCCTCTAAAACACCCTTTTCTCATCCACAATTCCTACATATGTCGTCCGAATATGTAAAACTGGTTAATTAGAAAGAACTCTTTAAAATGGTCCTGAATTTTCTTTTTTTGTTTAAAATAGTATATTTTTTCATTAATGTTATGAAAAAATTTTTTAAAAATTTTTACCCCAAAAAGAATCTTAAAAAAAATTTACCTAACCTTATTATAAAAATAGCAAATTTTTAGCCTACCCTAATAAATATTTTTTTTAGATTTTTTTACAGTAATTTTAAATACTAAACAAACACGTAAAAAAAAATTTTTTTTTCGTTAATTTCGAAGTTTTTGGGCGAAATTATTGCATCACAAATTTTCACTTTTCCTAATGCAAGATGAGCGTTGCTATTTAACCAAGATCGCAAGTTCTGCCTATTGGGGCAGAATTTAATATATTTTTTTTATATAAATATTTATATTTAAATATATATATATATATATATATATATAAAATATATATATAGCACCAAGGCTGGGTGGCCCAAAAACCAAAAAGAAAAACTTTGATCTCACCCTCCATCACTGTCCTGCCAAAAGCTGCTTAATTAAATTTTTATGAAAATGAAAAATTTAAAACACCCCCATTTTTTTTAAATTTAACCCTTTTCCAAACTACTGTAAACTTTCATTCTCCATGACTGTTTTATTCATAGTAAAAAAAATTTTTTTTACAATTACTTAAAATGTGGAAATCCAAAAAACCTTGGAAGTTCACTAAATTTTTTTTAGTGTTTTTCTGTATAAATTTTTATATCCTCTAATTACTGTGCAAACAAAGTATAAAAATCCCCAATACCCTGACAGGTACGGGATTGTGGGATTATATATTTTATTAAAACCCCGGGAATGTCCATTTTCTCCAACAAAATTTTTCCCCAATTACTTTAATTTTGTTTAAAAAAAATTATAGAATTCTACAACGTATGGGGGAGTACAAAAATGATTTTGAGAATGTGTAAATATATAAGTTCGTGGGATGGAAATTTTAAGTTAAATGCGTTCGTTGTTGAAATTTTTTAAAATCATGTTAAATGGCTTGAAGATTGCATGCATTTTTTGGTCTATTTGGGTTAAAAAGACCAAGACGAGTTTACGGCATTTTCTGAGAATACGTTTCGCTTTTACCAGCCCCACTATCAACTGGTGGACAAACGTCTTCTCAATAAATATAGATCCCAAAGTAGACGAGAAATGGCCTCCACCTGGCAGTGTCGGCAACTCAACTTTCTCTGAACTAAAAGTGAACGAAAATAAAAAAATAATAAAATAATAATAATAATAATAATGAAAATAAAAAAATAATACAGCAACAACACTGCAGCAATAATAATAACAAAATTATTTTGATTTACAATTTTTATATATATTATTATTTATTTATTACAATTAGTGATCAGTTAATTTGATAACATCTGGCAAAGTATTGGCAATAAAGACAGGTGGTGGTTTTACCAGCCTTTGTTGCTTCAGAGTTTGTGATCAAAGGAAGTGATTTACCACTCTTTTTGAATAAAAAGGAAATGAAGATAAATATATTTTATATATATATATATATATATAATTATACAATATATATATATATTTATTTTATAAATATATATATATAACAAAAAAACCCCCTGTGAAAGAGTGTGGAATTTCCAACGTTTCGTACTATCACATTGTCAAAGGAACTATAAATAACACAAGGAAAAGGGAATTAAAGGGCTAAGACCACACCCCCACAGTCAACTCCAGAAAAAAGAAACACTTGACCCGTTGTGAGATTTGATGTGAGGGGGGTCTTGCCCTTTAATTGCCCTTCCCCGTGAATTTGTTCTTTTTGTTTATTATAATTTAAAATTTTTTTAATTATATATATTATTTATTTTAAAAAATTTTAAAAAATTTTATAAAATTATTTTTAAATAGAAATTTATATAAAAAAATTTTTTAAAAAATTTAAATCATTTAATAAAAAAAAAATATATTTTAAATTTTTTTTTTATTAAATTTTAAAATAATTATTCGTTAAAAGAAATTTTTATCTGATAGACCCCCATTATAAAAAGGATTTGCATTAAAAAAAAAAAAAATATTTGATCCCCAAAAACTTTTGTATATTAAATTAAATTATTTTAAATTAAGTCAACCTTTGGGTATTTTTTGTGGAAAAAAAGTTTGCCCAAAAAATCTTTTTAAATTGTAAAACCAAAAAAGAAAGGTAAATAATTTAATAATCAATTCAAACCCTTTAATGTTTTTGACGTTTTTCCCCAAAACTTATCAATTTTGAGTGATTTTAAATTTTTTGTCCAACATTTATTAAATAATTTTAGGAATTTTTTGCAAGTGTCGTCCCTATAAAAATTCAAAAATATTCCTAAAACCCAAAAAAAATTAAAGGAAACCAACTCCTTAAACCCCAATTCCAAACCATTAAACTGAAACCAACTTCCTAAAAGAACTTTTCCCCAAAAAAATTAAACCCCACTCCTAAACCTAAATCTTAAACCAAACCTAAACCAAAAA
>NW_026464624.1:0-5000 GCF_026875155.1 Cherax quadricarinatus
CTGAGCAGGGCTGGAACCTACTCAGTAAGAGTAGTGAACCTGCTCTGAGCGAGGGTGGTGAACCTACTGACGGTACCACTGAGTGGTAAGCCAACGTCAGGTTGGTCACGTGACTGAGGGAGACGTCAGTACCTGAACTAGTAACTAGCGCTCCAAGTAGTAGTTTCCCACTACATGAAACTCACATTCTTAATATATTATTATTATTATAATCAAGGGGGAAGCGCTAAACCCGGAGGATTATACAGCGCCTGGGGGGGGATGTGGAAGGCATTCAGGCTCAATTCGGGGAACTGGAGCACAGATCCAATTCCCTAAATCAAGAGCCCCTCACCAACATCAAGGAACCTTCCTTGAGGGGCATTCTTAATATAACGCTTAACAATATAATATAACAATATTAGCTTTGACATTATATATATGTATATAATAAAAAGGAGCACATCCTAGTATAAAATATAACGGGTATGGCCATACTCGTAACAATGGGGATGTTGGGATGAGATGGTTGGGGAGATAGGGAAATGTTGTTGGTGGCGTGGGAGGGAGGTTGAGGGGAACGTCGGATGAGGTTAGGGGGAGTTTTGATCCAATAAGAGCAATGGAGGTTTTGGAGGCTGAGGGGAAGGTGTTGGTGTAATGGGGAGGGATATGGAAAAGTGTTTGGCAGTGGAGTTGGAGGGGAGGACTATGTATCTCTTCTCGGCAAACGTGGTGTAATTATAGGCTTTTACCTGCGCGCACTCAGAATCTTCCTTGAGGAAGAATGCACTCTTATTGAACAAGTATTTTCTAAACTTCACTATCCTCGTCACTTCATTAGAGACTGCAGACGACAGGCATTAAACATCTTAACACACTCTGAGAAGACACTGCCTAGAAGAGACACATATTTCTCCCCCACCAACTCCATTGTCAAACACGTTTCCAACATCTTTTCCAATACTTCATTCCAAGTATCTACCTCCACATCCAGCATCATCAAGGACATCACCAGTAATAGACACGACAAGCTTAAATCCTCTGCAGGGGTATACACAATCCTTTGCAGTGACTGCAGCAAATTAAATGTCGGCGAAACATCCAGAGACCTCCAAACACGTATTTCAGAACACCAGTACGTCGGCAGGTCTGACGATTCAATTAATGCCTGTGTTCAACAATGAAATTCCCACAGTCATTTAATCAACTACGGAAAAGCAAGACTTAACACCAGAAAAGACAACACTCAATACCGAAGAATCCTGGCATCATCACTTATCTGTATATCCAACAACTTCAACCAGAACAACGGCTTCTATAACATAGCTGAACCTCTTGCCAAGAAACTTCTTCATCGCTATCCCACATAAGAACATAAGAACGGAGGAACACTGCAGAAGTTCTACTCATATACTTGTCCAATCTCTTTTTAAAGCTACCCAAGGTTCTAGACTCTATCACCCTCCCCGGAAGACTGTCACACGCAGCATTCTCTACCTGACCCAGCATTCTCCACCTGATGCCATCCTATAAATACTCACGATCCTTCACTGACAACGTTTCGCGAAACGTTGCTTAAGTGTTTATTTTTCCTATGAAGAAGGTTGTGCAGATGTCCTCTGATCGAAGATTTCATGGTGTTGCAGTGTCTGACAGGTTGTACTAACTCGTCCCTACTTCCACCGGGGAATCTCTCCTACTAATGACAATGTCTTCGTCTGCTACCCGTCCCATAACATCTGACGCCAGAAAATTGGCCCCAAAACCCTTTCTTTTTTTGGGGCCACTCTCGGGCCCCCTACAACCCCCCCTTTGGGGTGAGGGGAACCTTTACTTCGCCACTGTTTTCATCTAGGGCCCTCCCCAAAAAATGAACTTTTCCCAACTGAATGACGAAAAAACCCCCAGCAGGGGGAACAGAAAAAATTTAAAAAACCAAACAATCACTTGCAAACTGCCGACGGGGGTAGTTTGCGGAAATGTTTAATAAATTTCCCCTCTCGCAAAATGCCCCCCTTGATTGCCCGTTTCCCAATAATGAATTTAGGCCAATAAACACATACACTCCCGCTGCCAACATCCTTTCTTCCCTAAAGGGGGGAAATTCAAAGCCATGTTTTTTCCCCAGCCCTTGGGGGCTGAGAGGACGTCTTTTTTCAAGTAACTTAAACCAACTAAATTCCCAAACCAACCCATCGATAAACTCGGGAACTTAAATAAATAAATCAGCCCTCCTTGGGCAACCCGGGAAATCACACCCCCAAAACCCCTAATTTTTCCCATCTTTGTTAAAGTTTCCAGTTTATTACGAAAACCCATGGCGCCCGAGCTCTCACTGATGGAATATCATCTTCTACTTCGCATAAAACCTAACAACATCGAATCCGAAAGAAATCAACACATCACCCAACGCCAGAACTTGGGTTTCACTTAAAAAGCATATCAAACCCAAGGAAATGCCCCCAACAAAAAACTAAAGATTCTGCTCTACCTTGGGGTGGAAACGACACACTTTAAAAACCTTAAAATCAATTTAGGAAAATCTAAAAATTTAATAAATATACTCATGTAAAAAATTATTGGGCCCAACTTTTACAGAAACCAGAGAACATTTTTTTCCTTAACCCTAGTTTGGCTGAGTAATTCCCTTTATACATTTGACCTATCCCTTCCCCTTCCCCCGGTAGTGCAGAAACCTTTAGATCCCCAAAGGCCCATCAGGGTTTTCTCTTTTAAAATCCCCACAATTTTTTCAAAGGGTTTTCCTCGCTGCTGGGGTTAGTTAAATTTCCCGGGATAGCTTTAAGGGGGCCTGGTTTTCTTTCTAAAAAATTTTAAAAAAAAATTATGGTTTTGTCATACAACTCACAACAAATTCTATAAAAATTTAAAGATCTCATAAAAAAAACGGGGGGGACAAGATTAACAAAGCACTATTAAAAACATCCATCAAAAAAAATTAAAAAAAATCATATCAAAAAAAAAGTACTTATAAAAAATTAAAAACTATTAATTATCACCAAAAAAAAAAAAAAAGAATTTTTTACTTAGATAAAGTGAACACAATAACCCCCCAGTACAAAAAACCCAAGGTTTTAAAAGGGTGGGTTATCCTTCCGTGCCATCGTGGGAAAAAAATGAAAAAGTTAAACATCAAGATTAATTTTTTTGTACTGACCTATATTCAGCTGGCCAGTGTACAGTGAGAGAATCATAGCAGAAAACGCCAAATATACTATAAACTCAAGGAAATTTCAGGTTAGGGGGTTTGTTTACTTCCCTCAGTGTTTAAAAAGGGGATGAGTCAGTAGAACGGGTCAGGCAGTCAACAGCACGACACAAACCCCCGATAAATGGAATTGACGGGGATTTGGAAGGATAAAACCATTGATTAAACCTTCTGGTCTACCAAATGGAAAGTGTCAGAAGTTTTATTGGGGAAACCGGACTGTGAAGAGAGGGGGGAAGGGAGTGTGTAATAAGGGGGTTTAACTGAAAGGGTTTGTGAATTAAGGGAAAAGTGAGGGAGTGAAGAGGGTTTTTGGGAAGAAGAAAATTACTAGTAATTCAGTGGTGATTGCTAAAGTAGATACTAAGTGTACTAGGGACTGGAAAAGAGAAATAAATATTATTGTATATCAGTAAAAAAGCGAAGAGTGAAAATGGCAGGCATTAGGGGGGTACAGGCTGCCATAATTATATTTATATTTCTTCTTCAATTCCATGAAGAAAGAAATCAGTCATGGGGGCTGGAAAAAGTGAATGGAGTAACAGTGCCCTGGACAGTAAAAGCCCAACAGTTGCCATCCTACTAGGACCCCAATGGAAATAAGTAAAGGACCCCAATGGAAATAAGTCACTCTGTCTGACTTTTTTGGGTTATCCTAGGTTCTCTACACATATGCTGCTATGCATGATAATTCTATCTAACTGTATTTGTGTATACCTGAATAAACTTACTTACTTACTTACTTAAAGTAAATGTCACTATCGCCGCAAGGTATGGTAACACCGCATACCCAAACAAAAACAATGGCACACAGCTTTTTTGGTAAGCACTCTGTAAGTTGGTGATATCCAAATTATCCGTGACCTCAAACTATTGTGCAGAGGCAAAACAGACAGATAAATGACGGGAGTAATGGTCGGTCCTAGCAAGTTAGGAATGATAACCTTAACTCCATATGTAATGCATGCATAGGTCAATGTGAGACAATACAGCCATTATTATCTCAAACACTACCAAACAGGTGCATACACTGTACTAAAGTACGCATGAAAAACGAAAAGCACGGATGTAAAATGTGTAAGGAGGGGGTCATGATGGATGGATGTACATTATAGTAATGGTGGCAGAATTCAGTTTGTGTGTAACTAATGCTCTTTGGCACAGTTACCCGGTTAGCAATGAATGACATGATTTACCTAATTCATAATACTAAGACCCCATTGCCATATATTGATGATTAAAATTGTGTTATGAAAACAGGCTTGTACCACTTTATTCATGTCATCGCAAGTTCACTTCTTCCTAATTTGCAGAGATTAGGAGTCTTGCGACAAAAGTAGGCGCAGTTATAACGCATCTCTGAATCCTGGTTGGATGAAGACGGTGACTGACGACCAGTCAACATAGAAGTTTACTATATAAAATGCTTACATGGAACAGAAAGGGTTGTGGATGATGTGGCCTACATAGAAATGACTTAGCTTACAACCCAAGACCTTGAGGTAAATAAAAAGAAACTTGGAGATTCTATGGTTGAAGTGCTGCTTCTCAAGACCGAACCCACTTAGTTCGAACGGGTACCGCCCTCCTACCCAGGAAAAAAACCCCCAGGTTGCTAGAAGACGTGGTCCGGATAGGGGGCCACTTGAAAACAATTGGCGAGACAAAAATTCTGGGCCGACTGTCAGATCTGTTTCAGCAGCAAAATAACGGGCATGCAAAAGGTATAAGCAAATTCGAAGTGTATATAGTTTTACACTCAACTAAGTAAGGACACCCACCCGGATCA
>NW_026464624.1:10000-13563 GCF_026875155.1 Cherax quadricarinatus
CACTAGCAAGCCAACATACCCCAACACAGCAAACCACCCGACGGATCACCATCTATCCGTGGAAGAAGGGCAAGCTCCTTACATGGGGACTATACCTATGTGTCCACATTGGACAGAACACTACATCATCACCGTGGTTGGGTGACAGGGAGAATCGGCTGACCATCAGGGAGGAAGCTGCTGACCACCGGGAGGAGTACAAGATCAGGCAGTACAGGACATAAGCCAACATATCAATTGTCCCAGTGGGAATCAGAGAACCTTGGGATCATGGGGAAAAAATGCCACTTGTTTCCTCAAAGAAAAGGGGTTCCAGACTCCATCGACACAACTGTTCATGGTCAGTGCCTCAGCGAGTCCATCCAGATGGGGAAATGCTTGCTGCAGACTTTGGGCGCGTGTCCGGCTCAGAGGAGCTGAGGAAATTTCATGGTTCTTTAATGCATGTACCATTGTAATGCATGTTTGTGGTTTTCTGCATGCATATCTCGCTCTCTCTCTCTCTCTCTCTCTCTCTCTCCCTATATATAGAAGATATATATATAGATATAGATATATATAATATATATATATAATATAATTAGATATATATATAGAAGATAAATAGCGATATATATATAAGAATATATTATTATATATATAGATATATATATATATATATATATATATACATCTATATATAGAGATATATATATAATAATCTATATATAATATATATATATATATCTATAACACTGAATCCTCTGGCTTAAGGAGACTCGAACCTAAACGACCTTAGGAACAAGGTACGCAGTGCTTTACCAACTCTACCCACACTGGACAATACCTTGCGTGTAGCAACGCTGACACGTTTGAGATCATGTTTTGTTATATATTCGCATGCCTCTCGCGAATTCCTTGCATGTTCAAATCTCTATAAGGCTGATGAATGCAGGGGGGATGAGATGAAAAGCTGTAAGCCTTCTCGCCTGAAAGCTGGCCTGCCTTGGATCAAACGTGTAGCGCATTGCTACACGCCAGGTATTGTCCCCAGTGTGGTAGATTGGTAAAGCACTGCGTACCTTGTCCATGGTCGTAGGTTCGAGTCTCCTTCACCAGAGAATCAGTGTTTTGTGTATCTTTTCGCATGCTCTCGCGAATTCTTGCATTGTTCAAAAGCGCTAGTAAGGCTGATGCATGCAGGGGAATAGAATAAAAGCTGTAAGCCTTCTCCCTGAAAGCTGGCTGCCGTGGATCAAACGTGTAGCGCGTGCTACAGCCAAGGATGTCCAGTGTGGGTAAATTGGTAAAGCACTGCGTACCTTGTCCTAGTGTCGGTAGGTGTCGAGTCTCCCTCAGCCAGAGAGCATGGTTGTGTATATGTTCGCATGCTCTCGCGAATTCCTTGCATGTTCAAATCGCTAGTAAGGCTGATGCATGCAGGGGATGAGAGGAAAAGCGTAAGCCTTCTCCCTGAAAGCTGGCTGCCCTTGGGATCAAACGTTACGCTGCAACACGCCAAGGTATTGTCCATGTGGGTAGATTGGTAAACACTGCGTAACCTTTCCTAAGGGTTCGTAGGTTCGAGTCTCCTTCAGCCAGAGATCAGTGTTTGTGTATATTTTCCGCATGCTCCTCGCGAATTCCTTGCATGTTCATATCTCTAGTAGGCTGTTGCATGCAGGGGAATGAGATGAAAAAGCTGTAACATTCTCCCTGAAAGCTGGCTGCCTGTGGATCAAACGTGTAGCGCTGCTACACGGCCAAGGTATTGTCCAGTGTGGGAATTGGTAAAGCACTGCGTCCTTTCCTAAGTTTCGTAGGTTCGAGTCTCCTTCAGCCAGAGATCAAGTGTTTGTGTAGATTTCGCATGCCTCGGCGGAATTCCTTGCATGTTCAAACTCTAAGTAAGGCTGAAATGCATGCAGGGATGAGATGAAAAGCTTGTAAGCCTTCCTCCCTGAAACTGGCTGCCGTGTGGATCAAACGGTACGCTTGCTTACCACGCCAAAGGAATTGTCCAGTGGTGGGTAGATTGGTAAGCACTGCGTACCTTGTCCTAGGTTCGCAGGTTCGAGTCTTCCTTCAGCCAGAGAGCAGTGTTTGTATATATATATATATATAATATATAATATTTATATATATACGAGAGATATATATTTTATTTATGTTAAATTTGTATTATCACACTGGCCGATTCCCACCAAGGCAGGGTGGCCCGAAAAAGGAAAAACTTTCACCATCATTACGCCATCATTTTTCGTCTTGCCAGAAGGGTGGCTTTACTACTACAGTTTTTAAACTGCAACATTAACAACTCCCTCCTTCAGAGTGCAAGGCACTTGTACTTCCCCATCTCCAGACTCAAGTCCGGCCTACCGGTTTCCCTGAATCCCTGCTATATGTTACTTTGCTCACGACTCCAACAGCACGTCAAGTATTAAAACCCATGTGTGCCGCCAGTCACTCCGACAACACCTCACGCATGCCTGCTGGAAGTCCAGCCCCTCGCACACAAAACCTCCGTAGTTTGTGTTGTCTTGGTTGTGGGTGTTTGTGTGTGTGTGTGTGGTTGTTGTTTTTGTTCAAAATGTGTGTGTGGGGTTTTTTGGACCCCCTCCCCCCCCCCCCCACCCACCTAGCCCGCCCCCCCCCGCCCCCCCCACCCCCCCCCCCCCCCTCCCTCCAAGCCTGCCTAGGCCGACCCCTAACCCGCCTGTCCCGTTCCACGACAGACTGAACACTCTTTGAAAGTGTCTGTCTGTTTTCGCGCCATTCGCTTCTACATGTCCCGAACCACCTCATCAACCCTGCCGCAGCCTCCTGGACAACAGTTTTGGTAATCCCCGCACCTCCTCCCAACTGTCCAAACTACGAAGTACTCTGCAGTATATTCACACCCCACATGGCCCTCAGACAGGACATCTACCACTGCCTCCAGCCTTCTCCGTCGGGCAACATTCATCACCCACGCTTCACACCCATATAAGAGGCGTTGGTATAAATATCTCTCAACATTCCCCGCTTTGCCTCCAAGGACAACAGTTCTTTGTCCTCCACAACTCCTAAGGGCACAGCCCTCTCTCTTTTTCCCGCATCAATTCCGATTATTCACCGCATCTTCATAGACCCATCCGCTGACACGTCGACTCCCAAATTCTGAATACGTTGACCTCCCACCAGACTCGCTCCCCTCCAAATCTGATTTCAATCTGTCATCACCTCAATCTTGTTGTTATCCCGATACCTGTACTCTGTCCGGTATTCAACCTTTATGTTTCGTCTTTTGCACACCCGACCAAATTCATCCACCTAATCTCTGCAACTTCTTCTTCAAATCTCCAAGAGCACAGTGTCATCAGCAAAGAGCAGCTGGACAACCCACTGTTGTGTGGGTTCGGTGTAAGCTGTGTTAACGCCTCGCCGCGTGCCAAGACCCTCGCATTTACTGGCTCTTACAACCCCATCTATAAATCTATTAAACAACCACGGTGACCAAGCACACATCCTTGCTAAGGCCTACTTTTACTGGGAAAAAATTTCCCGCTGTCTACATCGCTCTAACTGAGCTCAAATATCCTCGT
>NW_026464625.1:0-14061 GCF_026875155.1 Cherax quadricarinatus
AAACCAGCAATCCTACCATCATGCAAAACAGTTACAGGTTTTTGTTTCACAGTCATCTGGCAGGACGGTAGTACTTCCCTGGGTGGTTGCTGTCTACCAACCTACTACCTACTGGTTTCCTACACAGTTGTAGTTAGGATGGTTCTCTAAATGGTTGTCGTTAGACTGGTTCTCTAGACGGTTGTATCTGGACTGGTTCTCTAGATGGTTGTAGTTGGACTGGTTCATGGGATCACTGCTGTTGGACTGGAACAATGAAACGCTGTTGTTGGACTGTTTCAATGGCTCATTGTTTTTGAACTGCTTCACTGGATAGTTGTCACTGGACCAGAACAATGAATCGTTGACTTTGGAGTGAATAACTGGACCGTTCTTGCACTTCATCATAGTCTCGTAACTGGACTGGAACATAGGCTGGTCTAATATTTGTGTCACTGACTGTGTTTTCACTGATGTTATGGAATGGTTGCAGACCTCAGCGTCTGGTTCTTCGAAGACACTCTGATGCACCGACGTGAGTTCCGCGGGAATTTCTTGTAAGAAAGCTTCCGAGAGGCGATCAACGTTGCCCAAAGGTTGATTCTCAGTAAAACGTGGCTGGATGCGATCCCAGAATTCAATAGGAAAAGATTCACTCATTATACAGCTGTGTAGCTTACGGTCGGTGAGCTCCATTTTAAGAATGTTGATCGACGACTAGACACAGACGAGATTAGTGACAACAGTCAGGAAACGGCTTTTTATAAGATGCACTGTCAGGTGACAGTAAATTCGAAGTCAGGTGTTAAAAGTGTGCAATGCGGGTCACGTGTATAGCCAGCCGATTGAACATAAGAATGGAAGAACACTGCCGAAGGCCTACTGGCCCATACAAGGCACGTCCTTATCAAAACGACCTCTACCCAAAGCTACCCAAGAAATAACTCCCGTACCCAATGACACCAATCAAACCCAGCCCCTCCAACTCATGTATTTGTCCATTCTCTTTTTAAAGCTACCCAAGGTCCAAGCCTCTATCACCCCACTGGGAAGATTGTTCCACGCATAAGAGCATAAGAAAGGAGGATCACTGCAGCAGGCCTGTTGGCCCATGCTCGGCAGGTCCTTTACAATTCATCCCACTAACGAAACATTTTCCCAACCCAATCCTCAATGCTACCCAAGAAATAAGCTCTCAGTCGAGAAATATTTTACCTCTACGAAATAATGATTAAAAATCGAGCCCATTTTCTCTAACTTTTGTTCTATAAACCTGGAAAAAATGTCTCAGATTAGTTATCGAATCCCTAACAACTTTAAATTCAAAGTCTCGTTTTGCTTTTCTTATCCCATTTAATGTGAGTATATTGATTTGTAAGATGACCCTCACCTATTATGATGAGCCTACATATTCCTTTGTTCTGCCCTAAAAGATGTTTAAGCCTATTATTCATCTATTTCGGGTCGTTTCTATTCGATCCTATCTTTTGATAAGGACCTGCCTCGTATGGGCCAGTAGGCCTTCTGCAGTGTTCCTACATTCTTATGTTCTTATGTTCTTATGTCTTTATACAAGGGATTAATTGTGATGAACGGTTTGAAAAACCGACAAGTTGACGATTGAGGCACTTATGCAACATATGGGAATCTTTATTCAGGAAACGTATCGCCACACAGTGGCTTCGTCAGTCCAATACAAAGTAGAAAGGCGTAAGGAGAGGGGGACTTTGAGGTAATCAGTCCCTCAGCCTGGAGTCGATGTGTTCAGTCCATCAATATAAGCCACGTCTACGGCCCTATGCTGTACATTCTACAAGATTGATGGACTGAACACGAAAGTTAAGACACATGTGCAACATCTGGATATCTTTATTGTAGACGTTTCGCCATCCAGTGGCTTTATCAATACAGATTTTAGGACATAATAGGAAGACAGTAGAACTATATACAAAAGATGAGGTAATCAGTCCCTCGGCCTTGGAGTTAGTGTTCACAGCATCGTGGTGGAGGAGAGTCTGGAGCAAAGGCAAGAAGACTGGCGTTTTTATAGGCGTCAGTGGAAGGGACGGGCAGCAGACGAGGGCAGTCACTGGTAGGCGGGATTCCCCAGTGGAAGTAGGTCCTTCCTATTATGTCCTAGAATCTGTATTGATAAAGCCACTGGATGGCGAAACGTCTACAATAAAGATATCCAGATGTTGCACATGTGTCTTAACTTTCATATTGTCGGTATTTTATACCTTTCTTGCACAACTTGTCAGACACTGCAACATCATGGAATCTTGGTTCAGAGGACATCTACAAGACCTTCTTCACGGCTGCTGCAACTAACCCATCTCTTTGGGAAGGACCTACTTCCACTGGGGAATCCCGCCTACCAGTGACTGCCCTCGTCTGCTGCCCGTCCCTTCCACTGACGCCTATAAAAACGCCAGTCTTCTTGCCTTTGCTCCAGACTCTCCTCCACCACGATGCTGTGAACACTAACTCCAAGGCCGAGGGACTGATTACCTCATCTTTTGTATATAGTTCTACTGTCTTCCTATTATGTCCTAGAATCTGTATTGATAAAGCCACTGGATGGCGAAACGTCTACAATAAAGATATCCAGATGTTGCACATGTGTCTTAACTTTCATATTGTCGGTATTTTATACCTTTCTTGCACATGGACTGAACACATCGACTCCAGGCTGAGGGACTGATTACTTCAAACTCCTCCTCTCCTTACGCCTTTCTACTTTGTATTGGACTGATGAAGCGCTGTGTGGCGAAACGTTTCCTGAATAAAGATTCCCATATGTTGCATAAGTGTCTCAAGGGATTAATTGTCATTCTTTTCAGTTTTCTTCACTGCATATCCCTATACGGAGACGAGAACCATGAAGCAAATGTTAGGATACTTCTTTGAGCATATGTTTCGCACACCATGGAATATACCTGTCTTCGAAATTCTTCTAGTTTATATTCCTTTTCCTGTTTGCTTTTCCTAAATTACTTCTGCTCTTTGTCTGTGACACGAGCTGACACCAGCGCATATTGCTGTAAGTAGATCACAGGTGTATGTTACGAAGCTGGTGGAAAAGTATCTTCAAGAGTTTTTCAAGCAGTGAGTGTTAATGTTGCAATTTTATAACTGAAGTGTAAACATGCCTCTGGCAAGACAGTGATGGAGTGAATGATGAAAGTTTTCCTTTCTCGGGCCACCCTGTCTTGGTGGGAGACGGCCGATGTGTTAATAAAAAATAAAAAATAAACAACAGAAAACAAGACAAGGGAGACTGACATGCAGGACAGCCGGAGACACAGAAACAGCGGTGACATGAGGGTACCTGGTAGAGATGTACCTTGAAATACGTGGAGGTGGAGGTCATGTTAGTCGTGCAAGTATTGAACATAAGAACATAAGAACATAAGAATGTAGGAACACTGCAGAAGGCCTACTGGCCCATACGAGGCAGGTCCTCATCAAAACGATCTCTACCTAAAGCCACCCAAGAAATAACTCCCGTACCCAATGACACCAATCAAACCCAGCCCCTCCCACTCATTGAACATTAAAATGGTATAAAATACCGACAGGTTGTTAGGTAAGACACATATGCAACAGTTAGGTATCTTTATTATGAAACGTTTCGCCTACACAGTAGGCTTCTACAGTCGAGTACAGAAAAGTTGATAGAAGCAGAAGATACTTGAAGACGATGTAATCAGTCCATCACCCTTAAAGTTTTGAGGTGGTCAGTCCCTCAGTCTGGAGAAGAGCATTGTTCCATAGTATGAAACAATATGGAGATGAAGTGACAGGATGGAGCTTTTATAGCGCCAAGAGGTGAGACGTAGGCCACTAGGAGAGGTAAGAACTCAGATGTTGAAAGGTCAGGTCCCTCTCAAATCCAACCGCTCTCACTAGTGGAAGTTGTCGAAGTTGATTGCAGGTCTGTACCAAGATACCCTTGTGTTGCAGTGTCTGACAGATTGAACATTAAAATGGTATAAAATACCGACAGGTTGTTAGGTAAGACACATATGCAACAGTTAGGTATCTTTATTATGAAACGTTTCGCCTACACAGTAGGCTTCTTGACTTGTAGTACGGCAGGTTCAGAGTGTCGTTGTTGGGGTGGTTCACTGGTTCATTGTTGAAGTGTTCACTGGATCTTTACAAACGATTGGTTAAGTGGGCGTTACAGAACCATTCATGACCCCTTACAGCGTGAATGCTTAAAAGAATCGTTGGACTGATTCAGCTGATTGGTGTTGGACTGGTTCACTGGATCGTTGTTGTCAGACTGGTTCACTGGATCGTCCTTGTCAGACGGGTTTCACTGGATCGTTGTTCCCGGACTGGTTCACTGGATCGTTGTTGCCAGACTGGTTCACTGGATCGTTGTTGCCGGACTGGTTCACTGGATCGTTGTTGTCACTCTCGTTCACTGGATCGTTGTTGTCACTTTGGTTCACTGGATCGTTGTTGTCATTTCTGGTTCACTGGATCGTTGTTGTCAACTGGTTCACTGGATCGTTGTTGTCAGACTGGTTCACGGGATCTTTGTTGTCAAAACGGGTTCACTGGATCTTTGTTGTCAGACTGGTTCACTGGATCGTTGTTGTCAGACTGGTTCACTGGATCGTTGTTGTCAGACTGGTTCACTGGATCGTTGTTGTCAGACTGGTTCACTGGATCGTTGTACATGTAATGGTTCGCTGAATAGTTGCACATGTAATGGTTCAGTGGATAATTGTACGTTGACTGGTTCACAGGATAGTCGTAAATTGAGTGGTTCACTGGATAACTGCAATTGAATTGATTCACTGGGTTGTTGTACGTGGACTGGTCCACTGGGTTGTTGTACGTGGACTGGTCCACTGGGTTGTTGTACGTGGACTGGTCCACTGGGTTGTTATACGTGGACTGGTCCACTGGGTTGTTGTACGTGGACTGGTCCACTGGGTTGTTGTACGTGGACTGGTCCACTGGGTTGTTGTACGTGGACTGGTCCACTGGGTTGTTGTACGTGGACTGGTCCACTGGGTTGTTGTACGTGGACTGGTCCACTGGAAGGCTGTACTTGGACTGTTCCACTGGATAACTGTACGTGGACTTACCAACTGGGTTGCACGTGGACTGGTCCTCTGGGTTGTACGTGGACTGGTCCACTGGATATTTGATTGTGGATCGGTTCAGTGGATCGTTGTAGGTATACTGATTAATTGGATCGTGGTTGAATAGATCGTTGTAAATGGACATGAACAATGGATCGTTGTAGATGGACTGGTTCACTGGATCGTTGTACGTTGACTGGTTCACTGGATCGTTGTACGTTGACTGGTTCACTGGATCGTTGTACGTTGACTGGTTCACTGGATCGTTGTACGTTGACTGGTTCACTGGATCGTTGTACATTGACTGTTTCACTGGATCGTTGTACGTTGACTGGTTCACTGGATTGTTGTACGTTAACTGGTTCACTGGATCGTTGTACATGTAATGGTTCGCTGAATAGTTGCACATGTAATGGTTCAGTGGATAATTGTACGTTGACTGGTTCACAGGAGAGTCGTAAATTGAGTGGTTCACTGGATAACTGCAATTGAATTGATTCACTGGGTTGTTGTACGTGGACTGGTCCACTGGGTTGTTGCACGTGGACTGGTCCACTGGGTTGTTGTACGTGGACTGGTCCACTGGGTTGTTGTACGTGGACTGGTCCACTGGGTTGTTGTACGTGGACTGGTCCACTGGTTGTTGTACGGGGACTGGTCCACTGGGTTTGTTGTAGTGTACTGGTCCACGGGGTTTGTTGTACGTGGACTGGTCCACTGGAAGGCTGTACTTGGACTGTTCCACTGGATAACTGTACGTGGACTTACCAACTGGGTTGCACGTGGACTGGTCCTCTGGGTTGTACGTGGACTGGTCCACTGGATATTTGATTGGGGGATGGGTTCAGTGGATCGTTGTAGGTATACGAATAATTTGGTCGGGTTGAATAGATCGTTGTAAATGGACATGAACAATGGATCGTTGTAGATGGACTGGTTTCCTACACAGTTGTAGTTAGGATGGTTCTCTAAATGGTTGTCGTTAGACTGGTTCTCTAGACGGTTGTATCTGGACTGGTTCTCTAGATGGTTGTAGTTGGACTGGTTCATGGGATCACTGCTGTTGGACTGGAACAATGAAACGCTGTTGTTGGACTGTTTCAATGGCTCATTGTTTTTGAACTGCTTCACTGGATAGTTGTCACTGGACCAGAACAATAATCGTTTACCCTTTGGAGTGAATAACTGGACCGTTCTTGCACTTTTTCATAGCTCGTAACTGGAACTGGAACATAGGCTGGTCTAATATTGTGTCACTGACTGTGTTTTCCACTGATGTTATGGAATGGTTGCAGACCTCAGCGTCTGTTCTTCGAAGACAAATCTGATGCACCGACGTGAGTTCCGCGGGAATTTCTTGTAAGAAAAGCTTCCGAGAGGCGATCAACGTTGCCCAAAGGTTGATTCTCATAAAACGTGGCTGGATGCGATCCCAGAATTCAATAGGAAAAGATTCACTCATTATACAGCTGTGTAGCTTACGGTCGGTGAGCTCCATTTTAAAATTTGATCGACGACTAGACACAGACAGATTAGTGGGCAACAGTCCCGGAAACGGCTTTTTATAAGATGCACTGTCAGGGGACAGTAAATTCGAAGTCAGGTTTTTAAAAGTGTGCAATGGGGGTCACGTGTTTTAGCCAGCCGATTGAACATAAGAATGGAAAAAACACTGCCGAAGGGCCCACTGGCCCATACAAGGCACGCCTTATCAAAACGACCTCTACCCAAAGCTACCCAAGAAAAAACTCCCGTAAACCCCAAGACACCAATCAAACCCACCCCTCCAACTCATGTATTTGTCCATTCTCTTTTTAAAGCTACCCGAGGTCCCCAAACCTCTATCACCCCCACTGGGAAGATTGTTCCACGCATAAGAGCATAAGAAAGGAGGATCACGCAGCAGGCCTGTTGGCCCATGCTCGGGAGGGCCTTTACAAATCATCCCACTAACGAAACATTTTCCCAACCCAATCCTCAAGCTACCCAAGAAATAAGCTCTCAGTCGAGAAATATTTTACCTCTACGAAATAATGATTAAAAATCGAGCCCATTTTCTCTAACTTTTGTTCTATAAACCTGGAAAAAATTCTCAGATTTGTTATCGAATCCCTAACAACTTTAAATTCAAAGTCTCGTTTTGCTTTTCTTATCCCATTTAATGTGAGTATATTGATTTGTAAGATGACCCCACCTATTATGATGACCTACATATTCCTTTGTTCTGCCCTAAAAGATGTTTAAGCCTATTATTCATCTATTTCGGGTCGTTTCTATTCGATCCTATCTTTTGATAAGGACCTGCTCGTATGGGCCAGTAGGCCTTCTGCAGTGTTCCTACATTCTTTTGTTCTTAGTTCTTATGTCTTTATACAAGGGATTAATTGTGATGAACGGTTTGAAAAACCACCAAGTTTGACGATTGAGGCACTTATGCAACATAAAGGAATCTTTATTTAGGAAACGTATCGCCACACAGTGGCTTTCGGCCCTCCCCAAACAAAGTAAAAGGCGTAAGGAAGGGGACTTTGAGGTAATCAGTCCTCAGCCTTGGGGCGATGTGTTCAGTCCATCAATATAAGCCACGTCTACGGCCCTATGCTGTACATTCTACAAGATTGATTGGGCTGAACACGAAAGTTAAGACACATTGCAACATCTGGATATCTTTATTGTAGACGTTTCGCCCCCAGTGGCTTTATCAATACAGATTTTTAGGACATAAAAGGAAAACATAGAAACTATATACAAAAATGAGGTAATCAGCCCCTCGGCCTTTGGAGTTAGTGTTCACCGCATCGTGGTGGAGGAGAGTCTGGAGCAAAGGCAAGAAGACTGGCGTTTTTATAGGCGTCAGTGGAAGGGAAAGGGCAGCAGACGAGGGCAGTCACTGGTAGGCGGGATTCCCAGTGGAAGTAGGTCCTTCCTATAGTCCTAGAATCTGTATTAAAAGCCCCCTGGATGGCGAAACGTCTACAAATAAAGATATCCAAAATTGCACATGTGTCTTAAACTTTCATATTGTCGGTATTTATACCTTTCTTGCACAACTTGTCAGACACTGCAACATCATAGAATCTTGGTTCAGAGGACATCTAAAAAGACCTTCTCACGGCTGCTGCAACTAACCCACTCTTTGGGGAAGGACCTACTTCCACTGGGAAAACCCGCCACCAGTGACTGCCCTGTCTGCTGCCCGTCCCTTTTCCCCTGACGCCCATAAAAAACGCCAGTCTTCTGCCTTTGCTCCAGACTCCCTCCACCACGATGCTGTGAACACTAACTCCAAGGCCGAGGGACTGATTACCTCATCTTTTGTATATAGTTCTACTGTCTTCCTATTATGTCCTAGAATCTGTATTGATAAAGCCCACTGATGGCGAAACGTCTACAATAAAGATATCCAGATGTTTGCACATTGTCTTAACTTTCATATTGTCGGTATTTTATACCTTTCTTGCACATGGACTGAACACATCGACTCCAGGCTGAGGGACTGATTACTTCAAACTCCTCCTCTCCTTACGCCTTTCTACTTTGTATTGGACTGATGAAGCGCTGTGTGGCGAAACGTTTCCTGAATAAAGATTCCCATATGTTGCATAAGTGTCTCAAGGGATTAATTGTCATTCTTTTCTGTTTTCTTCACTGCATATCCCTATACGGAGACGAGAACCATGAAGCAAATGTTAGGATACTTCTTTGAGCATATGTTTCGCACACCATGGAATATACCTGTCTTCGAAATTCTTCTAGTTTATATTTCCTTTTCCTGTTTGCTTTTCCTAAATTACTTTGCTCTTTGTCTGTGACACGAGCTGACACCAGCGCATATTGCTGTAAGTAGATCACAGGTGTATGTTACGAAGCTGGTGGAAAAGTATCTTCAAGAGTTTTTCAAGCAGTGAGTGTTAATGTTGCAATTTTATAACTGAAGTGTAAACATGCCTCTGGCAAGACAGTGATGGAGTGAATGATGAAAGTTTTCCTTTCTCGGGCCACCCTGTCTTGGTGGGAGACGGCCGATGTGTTATAATAAAAAATAAAAAATAAACAACAGAAAACAAGACAAGGGAGACTGACATGCAGGACAGCCGAGACACAGAAACAGCGGTGACATGAGGGTACCTGGTAGAGATGTACCTTGAAATACGTGGAGGTGGAGGTCATGTTAGTCGTGCAAGTATTGAACATAAGAACATAAGAACATAAGAATGTAGGAACACTGCAGAAGGCCTACTGGCCCATACGAGGCAGGTCCTCATCAAAACGATCTCTACCTAAAGCCACCCAAGAATAACTCCCGTACCCAATGACACCAATCAAACCCAGCCCCTCCCACTCATTGAACATTAAAATGGTATAAAATACCGACAGGTTGTTAGGTAAGACACATATGCAACAGTTAGGTATCTTTATTATGAAACGTTTCGCCACCACAGTAGGCTTCTACAGTCGAAGTACAGAAAATTGATAGAAGCAGAAGATACTTGAAGACGATGTAATCAGTACCATCACCCTTAAAGTTTTGAGGTGGTCAGTCCCTCAGTCTGGAGAAGAGCATTGTTCCATAGTATGAAACAATATGGAGATGAAGTGACAGGATGGAGCTTTTATAGCGCCAAGAGGTGAGACGTAGGCCACTAGGAGAGGTAAGAACTCAGATGTATGAAAGGTCAGGTCCCTCTCAAATCCAGCCGCTCTCACTAGTGGAAGTTGTCGAAGTTGATTGCAGGTCTGTACCAAGATACCCTTGTGTTGCAGTGTCTGACAGATTGAACATTAAAATGGTATAAAATACCGACAGGTTGTTAGGTAAGACACATATGCAACAGTTAGGTATCTTTATTATGAAACGTTTCGCCTACACAGTAGGCTTCTTGACTTGTAGTACGGCAGGTTCAGAGTGTCGTTGTTGGGCTGGTTCACTGGTTCATTGTTGAAGTGTTTCACTGGATCGTTACAGAACGATTGGTTAAGTGGGTCGTTACAGAACTCATTCAATGAGTCCTTACAGCGTGAATGCTTAAAAGAATCGTTGGACTGATTCAGCTGATTGGTGTTGGACTGGTTCACTGGATCGTTGTTGTCAGACTGGTTCACTGGATCGTCCTTGTCAGACTGGTTCACTGGATCGTTGTTGCCGGACTGGTTCACTGGATCGTTGTTGCCAGACTGGTTCACTGGATCGTTGTTGCCGGACTGGTTCACTGGATCGTTGTTGTCACTCTCGTTCACTGGATCGTTGTTGTCACTCTGGTTCACTGGATCGTTGTTGTCACTCTGGTTCACTGGATCGTTGTTGTCAGACTGGTTCACTGGATCGTTGTTGTCAGACTGGTTCACTGGATCTTTGTTGTCAGACTGGTTCACTGGATCTTTGTTGTCAGACTGGTTCACTGGATCGTTGTTGTCAGACTGGTTCACTGGATCGTTGTTGTCAGACTGGTTCACTGGATCGTTGTTGTCAGACTGGTTCACTGGATCTTTTGTTGTCAGACTGGTTCACTGGATCGTTGTTGTCAGACTGGTTCACTGGATCGTTGTTGTCAGACTGGTTCACTGGATCGTTGTACGCTGACTGGCTCACAGGATCGTTGTACGTTAACTGGTTCACTGGATCGTTGTTGTCAGACTGGTTCACTGGATCGTTGTTGTCAGACTGGTTCACTGGATCGTTGTTGTCAGACTGGTTCACTGGATCGTTGTTGTCAGACTGGTTCACTGGATCGTTGTACGCTGACTGGAACACTGTATAGTTGTACGCTGACTTTTTCACCGGATCGTCGTACGTTGACTGGTTCACTGGTTCTTTGTACGTTAACTGGTTCACTGGTTCAATGTACATGGACTGGTTCACTGGATAATTGCACGTTGACTGGTTCAATGGATAATTGTACATTGACTAGTTCAGTGGATAGTCGTAAGTTGACTGGTTCACCGGATAACTGCACGTGGATTGATTCACTGGGTTGTTGTACGTAGACTGGTCCACTAGGTTGTTGTACGTGGATTGAGTCACTGGAAGGCTGTACTTGGACTGATCCACTAGAAGGCTGTACTTGGACTGATCCACTAGAAGGCTGTACTTGGACTGATCCACTGGATAACTATACGTGGATTTGCCCTCTGGGTTGTACGTGGACGGGTCCACTGGGTTGTACGTGGACGGGTCCACTGGGTTGTACGTGGACGGGTCCACTGGGTTGTACGTGGACGGGTCCACTGGGTTGTACGTGGACGGGTCCACTGGGTTGTACGTGGACGGGTCCACTGGGTTGTACGTGGACGGGTCCACTGGGTTGTACGTGGACGGGTCCACTGGGTTGTACATGGACGGGTCCACTGGGTGGTTGTGTGTGGACTGGTCCATTGGGTGGTTGTATGTGGACTGGTCCACTGGATGATTGTACGTGGACTGGTCCACTGGATATTTGAATGTGGATTGGTTCAATGGATCGTTGTAGTTATACTGGTTAATTGGATCGTGGTTGAATAGATCGTTGTAGATGGACTGGTTCACTGGATCGTTGTACGTTGACTGGTTCACTGGATCGTTGTACGTTGACTGGTTCACTGGATCGTTGTACGTTGACTGGTTCACTGGATCGTTGTACGTTGACTGGTTCACTGGATCGTTGTACGTTGACTGGTTCACTGGATCGTTGTACGTTGACTGTTTCACTGGATCGTTGTACGTTGACTGTTTCACTGGATTGTTGTACGTTAACTGGTTCACTGGATCGTTGTACATGTAATGGTTCGCTGAATAGTTGCACATGTAGTGGTTCAGTGGATAATTGTACGTTGACTGGTTCACAGGATAGTCGTAAATTGAGTGGTTCACTGGATAACTGCAATTGAATTGATTCACTGGGTTGTTGTACGTGGACTGGTCCACTGGGTTGTTGTACGTGGACTGGTCCACTGGGTTGTTGTACGTGGACTGGTCCACTGGGTTGTTGTACGTGGACTGGTCCACTGGGTTGTTGTACGTGGACTGGTCCACTGGGTTGTTGTACGTGGACTGGTCCACTGGAAGGCTGTACTTGGACTGTTCCACTGGATAACTGTACGTGGACTTACCAACTGGGTTGCACGTGGACTGGTCCTCTGGGTTGTACGTGGACTGGTCCACTGGATATTTGATTGTGGATCGGTTCAGTGGATCGTTGTACGTTGACTGGTTCCCTGGATCGTTGTACGTTGACTGGTTCACTGCATCGTTGTACGTTGACTGTTTCACTGGATCGTTGTACGTTGACTGGTTCACTGGATCGTTGTTTCGTTGACTGGGTTTACTGATCGTTGTACGTTGACTGGTTCACTGGATTTGTTGTACGTTGACTGGTTTTCCTGGATCGTTGTTTCATTGACTGTTTCAACTGGGTCGTTGTACGTTGACTGTTCACTGGGTTGTTGTACGTTAAAATGTTCACTGGATCGTTTTTACATGTATGGTTCGCTGAATAGTTGCACATGTAATGGTTCAGTTGATAATTGTACGTTGACTGGGTTTACAGGAGATTCGTAAATTGAGTGGTTCATGGAAACCCGCAATTGAATTGATTCACTGGGTTGCTGTACGTGGACTGGTCCACTGGGTTGTTGCACGTGGAAATGGTTCCACTGGGTTGTTGTACGTGGACTGGTCCACTGGGTTTGTTGTCGGACTGGTCCCCCTGGTTGTTGTACGTGGACGGTCCACTGGGTTGTTTTTACGTGGACTGGTCCACTGGGTTGTTGTACGTGGACTGGTCCACTGGGTTGTTGTACGTGGACTGGTCCACTGGAAGGCTGTACTTGGACTGTTCCACTGGATAACTGTACGTGGACTTACCAACTGGGTTGCACGTGGACTGGTCCTCTGGGTTGTACGTGGACTGGTCCACTGGATATTTGATTGTGGATCGGTTCAGTGGATCGTTGTAGGTATACTGATTAATTGGATCGTGGTTGAATAGATCGTTGTAAATGGACATGAACAATGGATCGTTGTAGATGGACTGGTTTCCTACACAGTTGTAGTTAGGATGGTTCTCTAAATGGTTGTCGTTAGACTGGTTCTCTAGACGGTTGTATCTGGACTGGTTCTCTAGATGGTTGTAGTTGGACTGGTTCATGGGATCACTGCTGTTGGACTGGAACAATGAAACGCTGTTGTTGGACTGTTTCAATGGCTCATTGTTTTTGAACTGCTTCACTGGATAGTTGTCACTGGACCAGAACAATGAATCGTTTACTTTGGAGTGGAATAACGGACCGTTTTGCACTTCATCATAGTCTCGTAACTGGACTGGAACCCTAGGCTGGTCTAAATTTGTGTCACTGACTGTGTTTTCACTGATGTTATGGAATGGTTGCAGACCTCAGCGTCTGGTTCTTCGAAGACACTCTGATGCACCGACGTGAGTTCCGCGGGAATTTCTTGTAAGAAAGCTTCCGAGAGGCGATCAACGTTGCCCAAAGGTTGATTCTCAGTAAAACGTGGCTGGATGCGATCCCAGAATTCAATAGGAAAAGATTCACTCATTATACAGCTGTTAGCTTACGGTCGGTGAGCTCCATTTTAAGAATGTTGATCGACGACTAGACACAGACGAGATTAGGACAACATCAGGAAACGGCTTTTTATAAGATGCACTGTCAGGTGACAGTAAATTCGAAGTCAGGTGTTAAAAGTGTGCAATGCGGTCCCCGTGTATACCAGCCGATTGAACATAAGAATGGAAGAACACTGCCCAAGGCCTACTGGCCCATACAAGGCACGTCCTTATCAAAACGACCTCTACCCAAAGCTACCCAAGAAATAACTCCCCGTACCCCCAAAGACACCAATCAAACCCAGCCCCTCCAACTCATGTAAATTTTTCCATTCTCTTTTTAAAGCTACCCAAGGTCCAAGCCTTTTATCACCCCACTGGGAAATTGTAAGCTAAGACATAAGGGGAAAAGGGGGATCACGCAGCGGGGGCCC
>NW_026464626.1:0-12085 GCF_026875155.1 Cherax quadricarinatus
AAAAAAAAGGGGGTTTAAAAAATACTGGAATAATTTGGGGCCCAAAAATGCCCCCTTACGGGGCCCCCTTAAATAAGGCCCACTAAAGCATAATTTAAATATTAATAAAGAATAGAGTGAGGACAAGATAGATATAGTAATATAAAGTTTTGTTTTGACGAAATTACCTAAAAAGCTTCAGTGCATCAATCTTGCCTTTATGATTGGTACATTTTGATTTTAGGTCAAGATGTCAATATTGACAACGTTATATTTACATTTGGATGAAGTCTTGCACGGTTTGTACTTAATTACATGTTCTGCTAACTGGAGCTTAGATTTAAGACCTTGACATCAATACCATACTTCTAATACAAAGACCTGATTGGGCTTGGACATCCACAGTGGCTTTTTTGAGGCTTTTTTTTTTTTTTTTTGTTTTTTTTTTCTTGTTTGGCAGGGTTTTCGCTTCTGACTCTTATTTCCTGGGGTCTGCCCTCTATTGCTTTTGATTTGGGGAGGTTTTTTTTTTTTTTTAGATTTGGGGCCCCCCCGGGTTGTGAAGCGGGGATTCCCCAGGAAACCCAATTTAGAAAAAACCCATCCATTTAGTCCTAAAAAGGTGGAAAAAAACAGTCCTGCACTCTGGGGGGGAAATTTTTGAACCCAGGCCTAACCGTAGTAAGCGAGGCTTCGGTAAGGGACAGTGACAGTGTTAGTGATGGTGGAAGCTTTTTTTCAGGTCACCCTGCCTTGGTGGGAGATGCTGGTGTGTTTAAAAAAATCAATATATGGCTACCAAAAAAAAAATTAATGTTCACTATATTAACTATTTGGCATGTTTGATTCAAAATAGTGAATCTACTCCACCTGGCCATTTCTGGGAAATGTGGAAAAGTGAAATATACGAATTGGGTTATTAGCAGTGAATCCCCTCATGGAAAGTTCTTGATCCCAGTGAGGGCTCTGGATCCAAGTAATTGAACTTATCCTTTCTTGGATTGAACCTAATTACCTCCCATTTCCCTTGGCACTGTATGGACCATATGGTTTTAAAAACCCCTTTTTAAATAAATTTTTAAACCTTTTGAATTTTAAAAAAAACATTGAAATTAAGATCTTTTAACTTACTATGTAATTTATTTTTACAAGTGCAAAAAAATTTCTTTTTTTTCCTAATCCAATTTTGGGTTTTCCGGAAGAATGGGGCTTAACGGTTTTTAGGAATTTGGGGTGCCTTATGCCCTTTTGGAGCCCTTAATTGAGCCATAGGAAACCGGGGAAAACCCAAATTTAACAAAAAAAACAAAAAAAGATAAACCCCAAATAAACCCCCCGGGGGTTTAAAAGGGGGAAAATTAAAATAAAAAGTGAGGGAAATAGGATTTGGAAAAAATTTTTTGGAAGGGGGGAATTTGGAGTATTTTTAAAAAAAGGGTCAAAAAAGTACTGATGAGTTGAACAGGGAAATAGTGGGAAACTGGGGGAATTTGGTTATTTGCGGAATTTTTGAAGTAAGATCATTCCAAATTTCCCAAAAAAGGGGGTTTTCAATTAAAAACAAAAGAATTTAAATTTTTTAAAAAAAAGGGGTAAATTTTTGAAGGGGGGTTTTTTTGCCTTGATTCCAAGGCATGCGTAGCAGTGTTCTGATAGTGAGTGAATAACGAATTGGTTATTAGAGTAACCCTTGACAAGCTGATAGTGAGGGTTGGAGTCCAAGTAAATTATTATGCCTTTTGGATTAAGGTAATACCTCCATTTCCTTGGACTTGAGTCCTGGACACCTGGGAAGTTACATGCCTAGCACTTAAGAGGGTTTAATGTAGGCAGTTATATATTTAACTATAACTGTAGTTTTAAATTTACTGCACCCTTTGGCACAAGACCAGTGATGGCAGTGAATGTAAATGTGTGATGTAAGTTTCTGGACTTTCTTGGGCACCCTGCTTGGTGGAAAAGAGCCGCCGGTTAAAAAAAATAAAAATGAAATAAAAAAAAAATAAAAGGGAAACTTATGACGACATTTTTGGTCCGACTTGGACCATTGACAAAGTCACACCAGTGTGACTTTGGGCACCCCTGGGTGGACAAATTATTTTGCTATTGCTTAGCCTGAGAGAAACTTGAAAGACAGTATGAGAAATATTTTCCAAAAATTTTTCACTTTTTATGTACAAAAAAAGTTCAAATTTAACATTTAAAGTCTACAAAAACCCAAAGCCTGACATTATACTGAACAGGAGGATATAGTTACTTATCCCCAAAAAGTATCAAGCTTATAATTTGAAGAGTGCGCTTGATTGTCAATGGAACACTTTGAACTAGGTGAGATCTCCTTTGTCGAACAAAATTATGGCAAAAAAGTAATTCTGCACCAGATTTTGGGATTTTTGGGAAAAGCCTTGCCCTGCACAGGAATGATTTAAACATAAGGGGAGAACAAAATTCTTTCTTTCTTTTTAACACACCCACCCAAAACCCCGAGGCGGGGGGGCCCAAAAGGAAAAAGAAAAATTTTTTCCCTTTTTCATTTAGTAATTATACAGGAGAAGGGGTTTCTAGCCCCTTTCTCCCCCCATTTTAGTCGCCTCTTCAAAACGCTTGGGTTAGGGAGGAAAAATTTCTTTCCACTTCCCCCTGGAGATAAAGGAAATAAACAAAAAAGAAAATAGAAAAAAATAGGAAAACCCAGAGGGGTTGTAATATATATATGTTGTACAGTATTGTAGTGGGACCCAAGTGTAAATAGAAGTAGCAAAATGTAACTGAAATCTTGCATGTTTATGAGACAGAAAAAAGGACCCAACAATCCCCCTTTAAAAAAAAACCCTTTCCTTTTACACCTTGGAGGAGGGAGTACCCCCGGGGTTCTGTCTACCAACCACACCTAGGGTGAACAATAATAAAAATAAATTAAAAAAGCAAAATTTTCCCAACCCAAAATTTCAATTTGGGGGTTTTTTTAAGGTTTTTTCAATTTGGGGGGGAAAAAGAGAATTGGGCATAGGGGAAAAAAAAAAATTAACCAAGGGGGGGGTTCCCCAAAAATAAAAGGGGGGTTTTTTTTTTAAAGGGGGGGCGTCGGGGGAAATAAGGAAAAAAATTTTTGGGGAAAAAGGGGGGTTTTTTTGGAAAAAAAAGGGTTTTTGGCAAACTGAAATTGAAATTTAATTTTTTTCCCTAAAAAAATGTGGCCCAGTGGGGTTAACTGCAAATTAAAAGATGAATCAAACCGACCAATGTTTTCCAAGGTTGGGGTGGCTAATTAAGCAAAAATTTTTAAAAATTCCCCCCAAGAAAGGGAAGGTCTGTACTTTGCCCAAAAGAGGGTCCATTCAGTGCCCCAAACATAAAAGAAGGGACCCCGAAAAAATTTTTTTTTTTGAAAAGGGTTCCAAAGTTTTATTCTCTAAAAAAATTAAAGAACTTCAAATAAAGGGTCGAAACCCCCCCATTTATTGAGGTGGTCTGACACAATCGTGGGGGGCCCCCGTTTTTGGGCTTTTTCATTTTTACGCTTCCGCTAATAGGGTCATTTAAAAATTATACCAAAACTCTATACGGCCCCCCCTACTGACTTTTAATTCGGTCCCCCACCCCACCCCTTTTTTTACATTCTCCGGAGATCCGAAGCATTAAGTTCTCCATTATGTCTGGGCACTCCAAAATTTCCAGTTTTTTTAACCCTTTCAGGGTGAAAGTTTAAAACACATGTGCAACACTGGTTATCTTTTTTGTAGACGTTTGCCATCCTGGCTTTATCAAAAAGATTCTTGGACATAATTAGAAAAAAAGAAAGAACATTACAAAAAGATGAGGAATCAGTCCCCGCCTTGGAGGTGGGTTTTACGCACCCCGGTTTTTAAAAAACCACCCCCAAAGGGTAGGGACGATTACCTCTCTTTTGTATATAATTCTTCTGTTTTCTAATTTTGTCCAAGATCTGTATTGATAAAACCACTGGGTGGCAAAGTCACAATAAAGATAACCAGATGTTGCCAAGGTTCTTAACTTTCATCTTGTGGTATTGTATACCTCCCTTTGCACCCCCTTTCAGGGTCCATGCCTAATCTAAGTTTACGTTGGGCCAAACTGTAATTTGTCCCAAAATTCAGTGGCATAAAATTTAGCGCAGAAGGCGGGTGGCCTACATCTGAGAGTGGGCTGGGTGGTCAGTGTGCACACGATAAAAAAAATCGGGACACCCGCATGATTTTTGGGAACGCCCCCAAAAGACCCTTTGTTTTTTGTCCCGGGCGGAAAGGGAAGCTTCACTCCCCACCACTCTCCGGGCGAATTCTGACTCTCCTTTTTCAAATTACAGTTCTAAGATGATGGAAGGGGAGCTGAAGAGGAATTCTGTGGTTTTGAACCTTTGGGTACCATTGTACCAAGGTAAATGGTACCATATGGCATGTTGGGCCATTCATGCAGGGTATCATAGGTACAATGGTGCAATGGCATAGGTACATTGTCCCATTGGTAAGTAAACTATATGGTACATTATACCATAGGGTTTTAACCTTTGGGTACCCATAGGGTACAGTAACCATTGGTTTTTATACCATAGGGAAACATTGTACCATATATACAGGGCACGGGGACCCTAAGGGAAATTAAACTGATTTTTTGGGGTTTCCCTAGGTTTCCAAACATATCTGCTAATTTGTAGTCTATGTAACTTTGTGTATCCCTAAATAAATTTACTTAAACGATGACACATCCCGCTTGAGTAGTTTATTCAGGCATACAGAAATACAGTTACATGATTATATACATACAGCATATGTATAAAATGGGAAATAACCCAAAAAAGTCAGGGTGACTTATTTCCTGGGGATCCCTGTATCTGTCCCAAATATAGTGTCCGGGTACTGTATGGTACCCAGTACCATATGGTACCCTGTGCATATGGTACCCTGTGCCATATGGTACCGTCCATTTTGGCCCTACACAATAGGGGTACCTTACACCATATGTTATCCTGTACTGAGGGAAACCCTTTACCAATAGTACAATGTACCATATGGTACCCTGTAAAAATTCCCATTACCATAGGTAATGGGAGGTGTTGGGCAGAGACACCAGCCATGACGTGAGTGGCGTTTGCAAGCTAGTTTACTGACTCGCAGTTTCCAAGAAAAAGTGCTTTGTCATCCCTCCAAGGAACATTGAGTGGCTGTACATTTGTAAATTTAAATAGAACATATACAACATTTTTGCAATTTTGTAGTAAACAATTTTTGTAAACATAATAATTATGAAAATAAGTGTTTATTGTTTTGGTAAAACAGTACCATATAGTACCTATGGTACAATGAACCAATGGTATCATTGTACTGTAGGTACAATGTACCATAGGACCATTGCACCTTTATGGTATCATAAGGTTCCCATTGAAACCATTTTGGTACCATTGTTCATATGGTACTATTGTGCCAAATGTGCCTATTGTAACTGTATTCTACCATATGGTCCAATGTATCATGTCCCATTGAAACCAATTGAAACCATATGTACATTGTACCCAAAATTTTCAATTATATTAATTTAAACCCTATGCACCTTGGCACCATTGTACCAAATGTACGTTGTATTCAACCAAAACTGCACTAATATTTCATAATTTTGTTTACAATAAACTGTTTAAAAAAGTTTTGTAAGCAATATAATGATAACAAATTGTGCAGTTATTGTGTTGAATACAATGAGTGTACACTAATACAATATACATTATACTGGTCTCACAGCCACAAAGTTATGGAAAAAAAATAAAAATAGAAAAAAAAGACAAAAGTATAAAAAAAGTAAAATAAAAATGCCATGTGAGCGGAAGTCCTGATGTTGCCGCCAAACCCGGTCATTTTGGTCAAAATTCCCGCCCTGTATCTCGGTAAGTACTTGTGTAAATTTTTTTGTTGTTTTTAATACCTTTACAAAAATAAATTATATTCTGTAAGAAAAAATATTTTTTTTTTTTTTTTCAAAATTTCTTGACACTGGAGACCCTTCAGATTAGGGCCTTCGACCCTGAAAGGGTTAAAAGTTAAATTAATAATGTTAATATACTTTTTTTAATTATTTATTATTTATTTATTATTTCCAATTTGTGCAGCTACATAAGAGGTACAAAAAATCAGATAGAGCATATGCAAAGCCACTTATACTAATGCATAGCCATTACGGCTGGCTAAAATAACTTAGATTTTACTAAGCATGATTTATTATTATATAATCAAAAAGAAGCGCTAAGCCACAAGACTTTTACAGCGCTGCTACTAAGCCCAAAGATGAAATCAGGATAAAACCTTAAGTAACAGATAACTTAAAGGAGGAAAATTCCATTTTAAAGGGGATTAAGGAAAAACTGAAAAATGATTTTAAAAAAAAAAAAGAGGGTTTGGTTTAAACTTTATGGATTAATTGAAAAATAAAAAAAAAAATGTCGATTATTTTATTTGGGGGGAAATTCTTTTTTTAAAAAAATTTAAAAGGTTTTGGGTTTTTTTAAAATTTTAAAGGAAGAATTTTTTTGGGTTTTACATTATTTTTGATATTAAAAAGGGGCCGGGCATAAAGGGTGCCCTGGATTTCCTTTTCCTAAAAAAAATTGCATTTTTGGCGCAAACAATTTTTAAACGGAAAGTTTGTCCGAGACGCATTTAAATTTAAAAAAAATTACCACCCTTTTGGAAATTAGTTTAAAAAATTTTTCATTAATCCCTTTTTTTTTTTGAAAATAAAAAACCCAAAAAAAAAATTTTTAAAAAAAAAAAGTAGAATAAAAAAATAAATAGAAAGTTAAAAACCCGGAAACCAAAATTGAAAAATTTTAATAAAATTAATTTCAGGGGTTTTCCCCGAAACCTTTATTTTTCCAAAAAAAATTTTCCCCGGGGGGGCTATCTGAAAATTTTTGGACTTTTTGGCAAAGAGGAAAACATCTATGGGGTTGTTTTTTCAAATAAAAGACCTTCCCCCCTGGTTTTAGGAAAAAAAGAAAAAATTTTTATAAAAGCAAATTTCAAGGTTTTTTTGAGTTTTTTATTTGGATTTTTTCCCCCCTTTTCCCTTTAAAAAAAACTATTAAGAAAAAATTTTTGATTTTTTTAGGGAAAAATTTAAACTGGGTAAATAATTTTAAATTTTTTTCCCTTTCAAAGGAAAAAAATCCATTAAAAAAATTATGGGGAAAATTTATTAAAAAATATTGGGGTTTTTAAAAAATATTCTTTGCAAGATTTTAAATTTTTTTTGGTTGAAAAAAATTAAAATAAAAAATAAAAAATTTAAAGCCCACCCAAAAAGAGGGAAAAGGGGAGGGGGTAAGGGTAAGAAGAAAAGTGAAAAAGGGGAGGAAATTAAAAAAGGGGAAAGGGAAATAGGGGGGGGGGAAAAAGGGGGGAAAAATGGCCCAAAAATTCTGTCCTTTTGTTTGGGAATTGATTGAATTTGGTTGTCCGAGCCCGCTTGTCCATTTCTCCATTAAGCAGGTAAGATTTTGATTTTTGGTTATACAGGTAAATAGTTACACTATGTAATACTGTCATTTATGGTCTAATAGTGATACAGAATATGGTGACATGATATGTATAAATAATGTACAGATTAGAAAGAGTAAATCATCTTGGGTGAAGATTAAATACCCTTGTTAAAGATCAAATGGTTTCATTGAAAGCCTCCAAAAACATTTCAGAACTAAAGGAAATATGTCCAGGTGCCACTGTATATTTGGGATATGATATTAAAAGAACAATAATGCCAATTAACAATTTTTTGTACTGTTTATTTGTTTAAACAAGTTTTGTAACAATATAATAGATAATTATGAAATTAGTTGTGTGTATTGTGTTTGTAAAATACAAAAAGAAAGTGTATAATGTAAAAATTGCACACTTCAACTTTGTCCAATAGTCCACAAAGTTATGTAAAAATAATAATTGAAAAAAACAACAAGATTCAAAGAAAAAAATCAAAGAATTTGACCGGTGGGGTGAAGCTCCGCTGTTGGCCTTACCAAAGGTATTTCGTCTAAATTCATCCCTCCATTAACTCGTAAGTATTGATTAAATTTTTTTGTTTTTCCTATAATGTTTTAACAAAAAATAACTATATGTTTTCATAAGAAAAATAAAATTTTTTTTTTTTTCGAAATTTGAGGACGGCGAATTACATTTCCTGAGATCAAAGGTTACGGAAGGACTGTAAGAAACCCTATAAGTTTTTTTTATTTTTTTTAATTTGGACATGATACATAGATGTACAAAGAAATACAGTGGTTAAGTGAAACATGCCAAAAGCCCTTGTATGCAGAGCATTATGGCAGGCTTAAAATTAACTTAAGATTAACTATGCAATGATTATTTCAGTGGTAAAAATTATAGTTAAAACAAATAAAAAATTAAGCACAAATGAGTATTTCAAAGACAGGTCATATGGTCATTTGGCTGATTAGCTGAGCATCAATAGAATGGAGTATTCTATTGGGTAAGTAATTATAAAAACAAAGTTGATAGGTCACAGTTATACAATTTATGAGATACAGTTATTCAGTATTTATTTATTTGTGGTAAGCGATTTTTAAGAAGAGACTTGAATTTATAAACAGACAGTGTTTCTTTCATATTCACAGGTAATGAATTCCAGATTTTTGGGCCTTTTATTGCATTGAGTGTTTGCATAGTGTGAGATGGACACGAGGAACATCAAAGGGTGATCTGTGCTTGTGTTAAGGTCATGTGTTCTGTTGAGGTTGGTAAAAGGGGACATTTGAGGGGAGGGTTTATATCCGAGTTAAGTGTTCTATGTAAGTAGTAGGTACATAATAAGTTATGGATGTTTTGTACGGTGAGTTAGGTTTAGAGTTTTGAATATGGTGGAGGTGCTGCCTGTATTGGGAATTTGTTATCATTCTGACTGCAGCCTTTTGTTTGGGTAATTAACGGTCCTGAGATGGTTTATTGTTGTTGAGCCCCATGCACAAATTCCATAGGTGAGATAGGGGTTAATGAGTGAGTGATATAGGGCCAGGAGGGCTGACTGTGAAACATAGTACAGCATCTTCGATAGTATGCTTATGGTCTTGGAAATTTTCTTGGAAAATTGTTGTACATGTGTTTGAAATTTAGTCTATTATCAAGGTGGATTCCTAAGAATTTTCCCTCTTTGAGCTTTGTGATAAGTGATCCATTTATCATTATGTTAAAGAGGGACATCGTAGCTCTGTTTCCAAACGAATGAAGTAGGGTTTTTGTCATGGTTGAAGTAAGTTTGTTATCATCATCCAGGGAGATATTTTCTGTAATTCAGTATTTACAGTATTGCTAGCATGACTGGGCTTGGGGGAGAGAAGACATATGTAGTGTCACCTGCAAATAGTGTAGGTTTGAGTGATACGATGCATTTGGTAGGTCGTTTAAAGTAAACGAGAAAGAAAAGGGGCCAAGGACACTTCCCTCGGGACACCAACTGTAATTGGCTATGCGGAAGAGTTTGCTCCATTTGTGTACACATATTGGCTTTTTTTACTAAGGTATGACTTTAGGTAGTTGAAAAGAGTGCCCTCTTTAAACCAATAATGTGTCAATTTTATGTGGAGCAAATCATGGTCAACTGTATCAAATGCTTTACGTAAATCAATGAAAAATCCCCAGTGGGACTTCTGTCTTCTCGAGGGCAGTGTATATTTGTTCTAGCATGTGTATAAAAGCATCATTCGTATTTTTATTAGCCTGAACCCAAATGACAGGGGTTGAGAATGTTGTGGAGATGAGGTGGAATAGATTCACTTATGAATTTAAATTTTTCGAAGATTTTAGAGAGAGGGTGAAAATTGGATATTGACTTACAGTTATTCAAGTCTGTTTGGTCTCCTCCTTTATGTATCGGGGTGACCCTCCCCTATTTTGAGAACTGTAGGGGAAAGGGAGAGGATTCGAAAGGTTTGTTAAAGAGTGTTTGCATGATTGGTGACAGCACTTGCGACGCTTTTTTGTATTAAAGGATGGTAAGGTATTTAAAAACTCCTGTCTTGTTTTTTTTGTGTGATAATAAGGGAGATTTTTGTTGGGTTTGTCGGACTAGGACCATTGTTTGGGAATTTGCCCTGAATAGCATTTGTGGGGTTTTTTGAGTTGGGATTTTATTTACAAGGTTTTTTTCCAATGGTGGAGAAGAAACATTGAGTCTGTTTGCTCTTTATTTGGGGGGAGTTGGGTTCATCTGGTTTTTTTTTCAATTGACTATTTCCTGATCTTTTTTTTTTCCTAGGGTTTTGATAGGGTTTTCCAGGCTTTTTTTATCACCTTTTTAAATTGGGTAATCTGTTTTATAATACAATTTTTTTAGCCCTTCTTTCAGGCGGTTAGGATTACAGTAATGTTTTGTTTGGTCTCTGGTTATGTGACCCATTCTATACTGTTTTTTTATATAGGTGCTTTGTATTTTTGGGTTTGAGGATGCTGGGTTTTCCGGGACTGTTTAGCTTTACTGTCTCTGTTATTTTTTTTTTGGGCAGTGTTGTTATAGAGGATTTGGGGCTTTTTTTGAAAATTATAATAAAAAGTCAAAATTTGATGATTTCTCTCGTGTGCCCGCGATTTTTGTCATTTCTTTGTAAGTTATTAATGGCTGCCTCATTATGGAGTCTGAAAGTGTTTTTTAATGTTTTGGGGGAAATTTTCCCAATTTTATGAGGAAGGGAGGGTATGGTCGGGTGGTATTTTCTGTGATTAGCCTGACTTTAAAGGGGGTATGGTTTGGGGCCAATGGTTTTAGTAGGGAAACATAGTCCTGTAATTCTTGTAGGTTTTTTTTCGTTGGTATTAACAAACAGTTACTATATGTTTGTGAATTTAGTAACGTGTGGGGCCGGTCTTGCAGGAGATTTTATTGAATCACCAGAGGTAGTAAGTGATCTTTATTCATGGTGCATCAGTTATCAACTTCCCGGTTTTTACTAAAAACGGAAAAGTTTGAATGGTACCTGTAGAGTTTTCACTGTGAGAGGTTTTTGTGGACAGTAAGCCCCGCTTTACGGTTTTGCCCTTTCAGTGTTCCCAAATACGGTGATGTCAAATTATGACCAAAAATTTTCTATACGGCAAGCAGTCTTTCAAAATACCGCCCCCCACCTGGTTTTTTACGTTTTCTTACCTCATCATTATGCGGAAAACTTTCCAAAATTTCAAGTGTTTTAAAGTTACTGCATATTTTATATGCCCCTGATAATTTACTTAAGGACCTGCCTAAATATACCACACACTGGCGGGTGTGCAGACACTTTAAAAAATGCAAAGCCTCTCTACTCATGACCCCAATCTACTAATAATAATACTCTTGGGCACACTAAATGTTTTATTTTACATAAAATTAACTTTTTATTAATCCATCTATACATTTTCCCAAATTATATATGAAACCCATTACATAGCATTTTAAACATGATATAAGTGGGGCCCCACTTATGGGCTGGTTAGGTTTTTCCAAGGACCCCCGTAAAGCGGAAAACCCCGAAAGTGGAACACCCTTTTTTTCCATTACAAATGATAAAACACAAAAAACAAATTTACACTAACATATATTAAGTTAGCAATGAACCAGGCATCAAAAAAAAAAAAAAAAGTACAATACAGTGGACCCCCGCATACCGTTGGCACACATAAAGTTTAAACCCAACCGCTTGCTTTTAAACGCAAAAAATTTTGCCTCGAACCCCTTAAAAACCCGCCACCCCCTGTTCGTCCCCGGGCGCGTCCCAAGTGCGCCCCAGCCACCCCACTGTCCGCCCCCCATTTTTTACCAGCCCCCTCCGCGGTAAATCCAAGCATACAATCGGAACATTCTATTTTTACATTTTTTTTGGTGATTTTCTCGGAAAAAAAAGTACCCTGGGCCCCCAAGAAAGCTTTTTAGTGCCCAAACCCTACAGCAATAAGGGGGGGGAAAAACCAATAGAGGAAAAAGAGACTTTTTAAGTATGAAATTGGGGTGCGATCGCCGACCGGCCCGGTTGTACAAGAAACCCCAAACAACCCTCGCTACTATTTGTGTACAGCTGCTGCTGACCACCGCAGCTGTGCTGCTCGAAATGTCCGCTGCGCTG
>NW_026464627.1:0-13742 GCF_026875155.1 Cherax quadricarinatus
AGATGAAGTATCTTTTTCCAGTGGGCTGTTTCCTAACTGCTATTTTTCCATCCCTCACAAAGCACTGGTGGATTTTTTGGGCATAGCGCTTCTTAGGACCCTTTCAAAGATTTTTATGTTATGGGATGTTAGTGCTATCTGTCTAGTTCTTTGCTGTTGCTTTACTGCCCCCTTTGTGGAGTGGGGCTATGTCTGTTGGAATGTAACAACAAAATGCAAGGAGGCAGTGGAAAGGTTTATTCCCAAGGGCAACAGAAACAACGGGAAGACCAGAACAAGCCCCTGGTTTACCCGACGGTGTAAGGAGGCAAAAACAAAGTGCAATAGAGAATGGAAAAAGTACAGAAGGCAGAGAACACACGAAAATAGGGAGATCAGTCGCAGAGCCAGGAACGAGTATGCACAGGTAAGGAGGGAGGCCCAGCGACAGTATGAAAATGACATAGCATCGAAAATCAAGACTGACCCAAAACTGTTGTATAGCCACATCAGGAGGAAGACAACAGTCAAAGACCAGGTGATCAGATTAAGGACAGAACGGGGAGAACTCACAAGAAATGACCAGGAGGTATGTGAGGAGCTAAACAGGAGATTTAAGGAAGTTTTTACAGTAGAGACAGGAAGGGCTGTGGGAAGTCAGTACAGAAGGGAACATCAAGAGGGAATATACCAACAAGTGTTGGATGACATACGAACAACCGAGGAGGAGGTGAAGAAGCTGCTAAGTGACCTTGATACCTCAAAGGCGATGGGACCGGACATCTCCCCATGGGTCCTTAGAGAAGGAGCAGAGATGCTGTGCGTGCCTCTAACCACAATCTTCAACACTTCCCTTGAAACTGGGCAACTACCTGAGAAATGGAAGACAGCAAATGTAGTCCCCATATTTAAGAAAGGAAACAGAAACGAGGCGCTAAACTACAGACCTGTGTGTCTGACATGTATTGTGTGCAAAGTCATGGAGAAGATTATCAGGAGGAGAGTGGTCGAACACCTGGAACGGAACAAGATTATAAATGAAAACCAGCATGGGTTCATGGAAGGCAAATCTTGTATCACAAAGCTCCTGGAGTTTTATGACAAGGTAACAGAAGTAAAACATGAGAGAGAGGGGTGGGTTGATTGCATTTTCCTGGACTGCAGGAAGGCCTTTGACACAGTTCCCCACAAGAGATTAGTGCAGAAGCTGTAGGATCAGGCGCATGTAACAGGGAGGGCACTGCAGTGGATCAGGGAATACCTGACAGGGAGGCAGCAACGAATCATGGTACATGAAGAGGTATCACAGTGGGCGCCTGTGACGAGCGGGGTCCCACAGGGGTCAGTTCTAGGGCCAGTGCTATTTTTGATATATGCGAATGACATGATGGAAGGAATAGACTCTGAAGTGTCCCTATTCGCAGATGATGTGAAGTTGATGAGAAGAATTAAATTGGATGAGGATGAGGCAGGACTGCAAAGAGACCTGGACAGGCTGGACATGTGGTCCAGAAACTGGCTTCTCGAATTCAATCCAGCCAAATGCAAAGTCATGAAGATTGGGGAGGGGCAAAGAAGACCGCAGACAGAGTATAGGCTAGGTGGACAAAGACTACAGACCTCACTCAGGGAGAAAGACCTCGGGGTGACCATAACACCGAGCACGTCACCGTAGGCACACATCAACCAAATAACTGCTGCAGCATACGGGCGCCTGGCAAACCTGAGAATAGCGTTCCGATACCTAAATAAGGAATCGTTCAAGACACTGTACACTGTGTATGTTAGGCCCATGTTGGAGTATGCAGCACCAGTCTGGAACCCACACCTGGTCAAGCGCATCAAGAAGTTAGAGAAAGTACAAAGGTTTGCAACAAGGCTAGTCCCAGAGCTCAGGGGAATGTCGTACAAGGAAAGGTTGAGGGAAATCGGACTGACGACACTGGAAGACAGAAGGGTCAGGGGAGACATGATAACGACATACAAGATACTGCAGGGAATAGATAAGGTGGACAGAGATAGGATGTTCCAGAGAGGGGACACAGGAACAAGGGGTCACAACTGGAAGCTGAAGACTCAGACGAGTCACAGGGACGTTAGGAAGTATTTCTTCAGTCATAGAGTCGTCAGGAAGTGGAATAGCCTAGCAAGTGAAGTAGTGGAGGCAGGAACCATACATAGTTTTAAGAAGAGGTATGATAAAGCTCAGGAAGCAGAGAGAGAGAGAGGACCTAGTAGCAGTCAGTGAAGAGGCGGGGCCAGGAGCTGAGTCTCGACCCCTGCAATGTATGTATGTATGATAATTCTATGTAACTGTATTGTGTATACCTGAATAAATTTACTTACTTACTTACTTACTTACACACACACACACACAGCCTGGTGGCTAAAGCTCCCGCTTCACACACGGAGGGCCCGGGTTCGATTCCCGGCGGGTGGAAACATTTCGACACGTTTCCTTACACCTGTTGTCCTGTTCACCTAGCAGCAAATAGGTACCTGGGTGTTAGTCGACTGGTGTGGGTCGCATCCTGGGGGACAAGATTAAGGACCCCAATGGAAATAAGTTAGACAGTCCTCGATGACGCACTGACTTTCTTGGGTTATCCTGGGTGGCTAACCCTCCGGGGTTAAAAATCCGAACGAAATCTTATCTTATCTTATCTTAACGACATGCAAAATACTGAGAGGAATTGACAAGGTGTACAAAGACAGGATGTTCCAGAGATGGGACACAGTAACAAGGGGACACAGTTGGAAGTTGAAGACACAGATGAATCACAGGGATGTTAGGAAGTATTTCTTCAGCCACAGAGTAGTCAGTAAGTGGTATAGTTTGGGAAGCAATGTAGTGGAGGCAGGATCCATACATAGCTTTAAGCAGAGGTATGATAAAGCTCACGGTTCAGGGAGAGTGACCTAGTAGCGACCAGTGAAGAGGCGGGGCCAGGAGCTTGGACTCGACCCCTGCAACCTCAACTAGGTGAGTACACACACAAACACACGTGGTAATGCATTATTTACAGCTAGCAAAGTCAGGGTATTTCTCCAGAATGGTCTGTAATATATCACTGTGGATAAAATACTTCGCAATTTCTTGAGCATTTCGCAATTTCTTGAGCATTTCTGAGTGAATTGTCTCTAAATTCATTAATTTTTATCGCACTCCAGTACATAATGACGCAAGGTGTGACAATAGTCCATCTGGTGGTGGTGATTTTACCTGGAGTTTACCTATAGAGAGTTTCCAAAGATACTTGTTATTTTTATAAATTTGCTTGTAACAGATAAGTGAACTGTAGATATAAACCCATATGTACACCTGTTACCCCTTTTGGGGCTTAGTTCCTATGCCTTTTGTGTATCCATATATTCTTGCGCTACCGTCCACAGGATGGATATGGGGTGCACAATAAACTAGCCACTTCAGTGGCAAAATCTAAAATTTAAAGATAGTACTTGTAACCCAGCCGGAGCCGGGTGGTAGTGACATCCAAGAGTCTTCTTATCTTGTTGGATGCACCATAGACATGTGGCTCCTGCATGATGGAATGATGATAGATGGACTGCCTAGTGTCAATCTCCCTTAGTCTCGAGTCAATAAAGTTCAGTTGAAGTTCTTTTCGTATTATTGTTCTCAAACTGCTAACTGACAACCCAAGATTGTAATCTAATCCCTCTTTGAAAGCATACAGCTTAGCCAATTCATCAGTTATATCATGCATCTGAAGACCAATGTGAGATGGAATCCACAGCATGTGCACTCTGACTCCACTGTCCACAATCTTACCATACCTGTGTCTGGCTTCTGACACGAGCATGCCACAATTTATACTTAATGAGTTGAGAGCATTTATGGATGACAGAGAATCAGTTACAATTAAAGTGTCAACCTTAGATACATGGACGCATTTGAGTGCAAGGAGTATGGCAGACAGTTCTGTTTGAAGGGTAGAGGCCCAGTTATTGATGCGTGCTCCAATTTCTTTATAAGAGCCATCACTCTGTATGACAACAGCACTACCAGCTGCACCAGTGGACTGGTGAACACAACCATCAACGTAAATAATTTGCGAGTGTTCTGTGTGACTAAGTTATCAATACAGCTTAAGGCATCCTGTTTGGCTCCAAGACGAAGCTTTGATTGTTTTTGGGGGGAAATGGAGGAATGGTAGTTTGGAATGGGGTAATATCCCATGGAGCAGGGAAGTGTCTCTGTTGCCTAACTTGACATTGATCATGTAGCTGGTTCATGCGGAGGTCGGTTCCAGTTTTTTCGATCCATCTGGAAGGATGTTCACCAGTGCTAAGAAAAGTTTGGAGGGCTTCTGTGCAGGGGTTTGAATGGCTAACCTAAGCATATTGACCCCAATAAGGATATTTCTTTCAGTAACACGATCTGTAATGCTTGGAATATTAAGTTCTTTCCGCATATTTAAAATTTTGGCAGTACGAGGGCATCCTAGGATGATCCTCATTGCTTCGTTTTGCAGTTTTTCCAGCCCTTCAAGCTTCCAGTCAGACACGAGTGTAGGTAGTGGTGCCGCATAATCAACCAATGATCTAATATAAGTAAGATACACCATTTTCACAATTTTAACATTAGCTCCAACCTGGATGAAAACCTGCCACAACTTTAAGTGCTCTCAGCCTTTCTTTGTATTGTCGACAAAGTCTCGTTACAACAGGTCCAAGCAGTGGAACCTCAAAGCCTAGATACCTGTATCTGCTTACATATTCTAGAAGAGACCCATCATGCAACTGGATCTGACGAACTGTGCCTCTCTGTCGGGGAGGACGCCTGTTGAGTATCTTTGTTTTATCCCCTGAGATTATTAACCCCAGGTCCTGACACGAGGCTAGTACATGATTAAGAATGTTTTGGGTGTTGGAGAATCCGGTGGTGTGAATCATTATATCATCAGCAAACCTAATCATGTGCAAAAATGGTTACAGGAAAGTGGGTGCAGGAGGGAAGAGGAGCGATTGGTGGAATGATGATGTAAAGAGAGTAGTAAGGGAGAAAAAGTTAGCATATGAGAAGTTTTTACAAAGTAGAAGTGATGCAAGGAGGGAAGAGTATATGGAGAAAAAGAGAGAAGTTAAGAGAGTGGTAAAGCAATGTAAAAAGAGAGCAAATGAGAGAGTGGGTGAGATGTTATCAACAAATTTTGTTGAAAATAAGAAAAAGTTTTGGAGTGAGATTAACAAGTTAAGAAAGCCTAGAGAACAAATGGATTTGTCAGTTAAAAATAGGAGAGGAGAGTTATTAAATGAGAGTTAGAGGTATTGGGAAGATGGAAGGAATATTTTGAGGAATTGTTAAATGTTGATGAAGATAGGGAAGCTGTGATTTCGTGTATAGGGCAAGGAGGAATAACATCTTGTAGGAGTGAGGAAGAGCCAGTTGTGAGTGTGGGGGAAGTTCGTGAGCAGTAGGTAAAATGAAAGGGGTAAGGCAGCCGGGATTGATGGGATAAAGATAGAAATGTTAAAAGCAGGTGGGGATATAGTTTTGGAGTGGTTGGTGTAATTATTTAATAAATGTATGGAAGAGGGTAAGGTACCTAGGGATTGGCAGAGAGCATGCATAGTTCCTTTGTATAAAGGCAAAGGGGATAAAAGAGAGTGCAAAATTATAGGGGATAAGTCTGTTGAGTGTACCTGGTAAAGTGTATGGTAGAGTTATAATTGAAAGAATTAAGAGTAAGATGGAGAATAGGATAGCAGATGAACAAGGAGGCTTTAGGAAAGGTAGGGGGTGTGTGGACCAGGTGTTTACAGTGAAACATATAAGTGAACAGTATTTAGATAAGGCTAAAGAGTCTTTGTGGCATTTATGGATTTGGAAAAGGCGTATGACAGGGTGGATAGGGGGCAATGTGGCAGATGTTGCAAGTGTATGGTGTAGGAGGTAGGTTACTGAAAGCAGTGAAGATTTTTACGAGGATAGTGAGGCTCAAGTTAGAGTATTAGGAAAGAGGGAAATTTTTTTCCCAGTAAAAGTAGGCCTTAGACAAGGATGTGTGATGTCACCGTGGTTGTTTAATATATTTATAGATGGGGTTGTAAGAGAAGTAAATGCGGGTCTTGGCAAGAGGCGTGGAGTTAAAAGATAAAGAATCACACACAAAGTGGGAGTTGTCACAGCTGCTCTTTGCTGATGACACTGTGCTCTTGGGAGATTCTGAAGAGAAGTTGCAGAGATTGGTGGATGAATTTGGTAGGGTGTGCAAAAGAAGAAAATTAAAGGTGAATACAGGAAAGAGTAAGGTTATGAGGATAACAAAAAGATTAGGTGATGAAAGATTGAATATCAGATTGGAGGGAGAGAGTATGGAGGAGGTGAACGTATTCAGATATTTGGGAGTGGACGTGTCAGCGGATGGGTCTATGAAAGATGAGGTGAATCATAGAATTGATGAGGGAAAAAGAGTGAGTGGTGCACTTAGGGAGTCTGTGGAGACAAAACTTTGTCCTTGGAGGCAAAGAGGGGAATGTATGAGAGTATAGTTTTACCAACGCTCTTATATGGGTGTGAAGCGTGGGTGATGAATGTTGCAGCGAGGAGAAGGCTGGAGGCAGTGGAGATGTCATGTCTGAGGGCAATGTGTGGTGTGAATATAATGCAGAGAATTCGTAGTTTGGAAGTTAGGAGGAGGTGCGGGATTACCAAAACTGTTGTCCAGAGGGCTGAGGAAGGGTTGTTGAGGTGGTCGGACATGTAGAGAGAATGGAGCGAAACAGAATGACTTCAAGAGTGTATCAGTCTGTAGTGGAAGGAAGGCGGGGTAGGGTCGGCCTAGGAAGGGTTGGAGGAGGGGGTAAAGGAGGTTTTGTGTGCGAGGGGCTTGGACTTCCAGCAGGCATGCGTGAGCGGTTTGATAGGATGAATGGAAAAAAAGGTTTTTAATACTTGACGTGCTGTTTGGAGTGTGAGAAAAATAACATTATGAGGGATTCGGGGGAAAGGGGCGGGCCACTTGAGTCCTGGAGAGGGGAAGTACATGCCGCACTCTGAAGGGGGGTGTTAATGTTGCAGTTTAAAAACTGAGGTAAAGCACCCTTCGGGCAAGAAGTGATGGAGTAAAAAGGTGAAATTTTTTTTTTCGGGCCCCCCTGCCTTGTGGGAATGGGCCCGGTGTGAAATAAAAAAAAAAAAAAAAAAAGTAAAATTAAGACACAGTCAACTCGGGGTACTTTATTGTTGGCAAAATTTTCCTGAATAAAGATTCCCATATGTGCAAAAGGGTTCCAATTTTCACTTGTCTTTTTTTCAAACCATTCACACAACTGTCAACACTGCACATCATGGGATCTTTTTTCAAAGAATTCTTCAACATTTGCCCAAACCCTTTGGACGAAGACCACTTCGACAGGGGATGTACCACTATGACCCCCACCTCCTCCTGCTTCACCCACCTCACACAGTATATAAGCCACGCCCTACGGCCCTATCGTACATTCTACAAGATTGATGGACTGAACACATCGACTCCGGGACTGAGGGACTGATTACTTCAAACTCCTCCTCTCCTTACGCCTTTCTATTTTGTATTGGACTGACGAAGCCACTGTGTGGCGAAACGTTTCCTAAAATAAAGATTCCCATATGTTGCATAAGTGCTCAAATCTTCAAGTTCACTAATGATTACATGTCATTGGCTATATCAACAGCGGATTTAAGGTCAAGGAAGGTAGTGTATGAGCTGTCAGTGTGCAGAGTGAGAAGGTGGTAATGCAATGATGCACACTCCTTCCATGCATGAAGCCATGCAACCGGGGAGACAAAAATTGCTTAATTCTGTGCATAAGACGATAAAGAATCATCCTTTCGAATGTTTTACACAAGCAGCTAGTAAGGGATATTGGGCGAAGTGAGTTTTGTTGATTGGGCTTCAGAATGGGAATAATGAGGCTGTTGGTCCAATATTTAGGGAGCTCCCCAGTTACATAGCTCATGTTAATAATTCAAGTAAAGGATTACCTGGTACTCGACACAGCAATTTGAGAAAGGGTGTAATAATACCATCCTCCCCAGGCGACGTGGAGCTGCCCTTTGTAAGCGCTGCATCAAATTCAAAGTTAGTGAAAGGAAGGTTACAGTCCCTGGACCCATTACGTACCTCTGTAATCTGTAAATACCTTTGTAACTTGCCCATGATTGTGACCAGACCTACCTGGAGTTCATTACCTTTGTAAATTGTGAGTTCATTACCTCTGTAACTTGCTCAGCTATCAAAACTTTGGAGTCCAGCCCCTGGACCAATTATGTACCTCTGTAATCTTTTGACTACTGCCCACAGGATGGGTATGGGGGCATAATAAACATATTAAACAGTCATTTTCCTTGCTGAGCATAAAACAAATCAGTCTCTCCTTGCATCATATTTGTCCATTAATTTCGCCTGTTTTGGTACTGGAAGATTGTCATAGCTAGATGTAGCAGCCCAAGCACTGACTAACTCATTCGCCCTATGCAAGGGATGAGGGTGCGCGATCTGCCCAGATCTGTTACCCTTAATTCTATTTATGTCCTTTTTCAAGGGGGGCTCCTTGTTGTGGTGAAGAGGCTCTTGGTCTGAGGAAATCAGACCTGTCGTCTCCTTCCTCAACCGAACCTAAAATTACCCCCCACCCCCCCCCCCTCCCTATCCCTCCTCCCACCCTTTTTCCTTTCCTCCTCCTCCTCCCCACCCTCCCTTTTGCCCTTCCCTTTTTTGGGGCCTTTGGGATTTCTCCCACAGGCGCGCTAGTTCCTAGGTAGGGAAAGGAACCGGGTCCATCCTAATTCCGTTTGATTCTTGGCGGGTGGCGTAGTTTTGTCGTGGAATCTGGATCGCCGGGGGATGTCCCTTCCCCTTTCCCTAGTACCCCGAGTAGCTTTGGTTGTCTTTCAGGCGACGGGTGTTATCTCTGGAACCACTTTCAGATTCCGGGGTGGTGGCCGAAGGAGGTATGCTTTGTGGCGGATAATCCGGCCCGCCTTTCTTTTGTCCCTGAGGTAGCTCAGCAGATGTGAGGTTGCTATCCCGGATTTGCGGGTTTTAAACGGGCATGAAGGGTAGGGTATGGCACGGGTTTCCATGCTGCATCTGCACAAACTAGCGGTGCTGAGGTCCTTTTGGGGCGTGGAGGGAGATTTCCGGCCCTTTCATTCCCCCTGAGAACTATCCTCCCGCTCCCCCTTTTTTTATTTTTTATTTTTATTTTCTTTTCTTCTTTCTTTTTTTCTTAAAAACAAAAAGCAAAAGAGTAACCTAACCATGGAGAACCCAACCCATGAACCCACTACCCCCGGGCCCCTTCTTGATACCACACCCCATTCTGACCCTGCCTTGTTTTTAGACCACTCTTCGGACACTCCTGATGCCCCTGTACCTCTTGCTGGTGCTGTTTCCTCGCCCACTTCAGGTACCGGGGCTTCGACTGACTCCTTCGATTTGTCTGACCTCTGCTCTCCTTTGACTATGCTTCCGGCCTCTCCCTCTACGGTACGGCAATTTTCGAATCTCCAGCCCATTTCACACCGGACCAACTCCGGTCCTACTCCTAAACGCCAATGTCAATCTCCTGATGATGCTCCTTCGTTACCTTCCCATTCTACTCAAAAAGACCGACACGTCATGCACTCTCTCTCCACGCTCAGTTTCGGACCACACAAGGGACTAAATTCTTTACTTTAAGACCGACTTCTTCTGCCTATCTTTCTGACCATAGTATTGGCAAAGCGCTCCTGTGTCATGTTGGTAGAGATATTTCATTTCATGCTCTCAAGAGCGGTACGTGCATCATCACTGTCCAGAATGCTACCCAAGCTCGTGATCTTTCTCTCCTTTCGAATATCGATACTATTTCTATCACTTTTAAAAAACAACTTTCTCTCAATTCTTGTAGTGGTACTGTCATTCTGCCCCATACCATAGTCCAACAGAATTTCCAGTCATGTGGCAATGACATTCTTGAACAGCTGGAACTCCAGGATCTCCCAATCCTCAAAGTAAAACAATTACGTCCTTCCTGCCCATGGGCGGAGACGTTACCCTTGCAATGTGGCTCGTTTAACTTTTGACAGCCGAGAACTCCCATCCTCTGTATATGTCATGGGAAAATCGGTTACAATTCGAAAGGTGATACCTACACCACAACAGTGTAGAAATTGCTGGCGTTTTGGTCACCCATGAAATATTGCAGATCTATAGCCGAATGCCCAGTCTGTGGCCGACCCCATTCTAATACATCTTGCAGTCAACACCTCCATCTTGCCCTTTAAATTTCAATGAAGCTCACCCTTCATACTCCCGCCGTTGCCAGGTCTACTTAAATGAACGTGAAATCCGTTGCCTCAAAGAGGCAGGTCTCCCTTATTTCTATGGCAGTTACTCATCTCCGCCTCCAAGGGAAACTACCCCATGTTTTTTATTCTCGTGTTTCAAAACATCCCCCCACTTCTGGGGTCCCATCTTCTGCAGCCTCCTCGTTGTTCCCCCTCCCATACCACTCTGGGATCTAATCCTTTGCTGTCCTTGGCTCTGACGTCCTGACTACACCCCATCTGTTCTCACATCTTCGCGTCCTTCCTCACAAGCCCCAGTATCGACAAGGGCCTCGTACGACACCTTATACCAATCGCCCCTCTACTTCTCAGAAGTCCAAAAAATCCACATTGCTCAAATCTTCTTTGCCCCCTTTCCCTTTCCCCTTTTTCCACCTCCACACTTTACCTTTCCAGTCTCTGTGCCTAGTTTTTTCCCCTCTCTCTGGCTCAATTACAAGTGTGGAGATTCACCCTCCTCCTGTATTATGCCTTCCACCCCCCTCCCCTCCCAAGTTTCTCCCCTTCTGCCACCTCCCAGGTTTTTCTGGGCCCCTTCTGTCCCCCCCACACTTCATCTCCAGTCCCTTACACTCTTTCATCCCCCTCTACTTTGGTACAGTCCATTACTGTCCCAGTCTTTTTTTCACCCTCCCCCTTCTACCTCCAATATGGTCTCCCATACATCTTTGAATTCAGAAACACTTGAAGCCATTTCAGAATATATTGCAGAGACTAAACCCTTCAATGGACACTGATTTACTTCCTGTTCCTTCTCTTCCCCTCCTCCATCTTCACAACCCCTTTCTTCCAAAGCTCCATTCCTTCGCTGCTTGAACGTCTCCAAAGCCACCCCACGTTGACTTTTTTAACCCCTCTAGTCCGTAGGTGCCTTTCCCTATGGATTCCCGGTATTTTTTTTTCATCGCCAATCATGGCCTATTTACAGTGGAATATCCGCGGCCTCAGGGGTAATTGGGGTGAGCTTCAGATTTCTTTCCAGGTTTTCCCTTGTTGGTGCTTTTCTTACAAAAACCAAAATTAACACTCAGCTGTTTTCCAACCTATCTCAGGCTATAATTTATTGTATTCTTCGGATCCTTTCTCAGATGGGACCTTTAATGAAAGTGCCCTTCTTCTACGCAACGATATTCCATACTGTCAACTATTTGTCCATACCTCGCTGCATTACACTGCAGCCCGTATCACTTGAATAAGTGGTTTACAATATGTTCTTTATATCTCTCTCCTTCTCGAGCATTTTCTATCCCAGACTTTGCCTTTCTTGTTTCATCCTTACCACCACCACTTCTGTTACTTGGTGATTTTAACGCCCACCATTTCCTCTGGGGGGGTCTCATTGTGACTCACGTGGCATCCAGTTGGAGGCTTTTTTTCGCCTCTCACCCCCTCTATGTTTTAAATACGGTACTCCCACCCATTTTGATCCTCGTACTCATACTCTCTCTTGCATCGATCTATCAGTCTGCTTTTTCCTCCACTGCACTAGACTTCACCGGTCTGTTCTACCGGGCTTACATGACAGCAATCATTTTCCAATCATTCTTACTTCTCCTTCATATTCACCACCTTTCTGTAGCCCTCGCTGGCAATTTGATCGGGCAAATTGGACCTTTACTCGCAGCTCACTGCTTTTAGTGAGGTTCCTTCTTCATCCTCCATTTATGAGCTCCTACACCTCTTTTCGACGTCGGTTTATACCGCAGCTTCTCATTCTATACCCCAAACCTCAGGCAAGCATTCTCAGAAGTGCGTGCCTTTGGGGGTCTCCTGCTTTGCTCGTGCAGTACGTTTGAAACACGCTGCATGGGGCAGGTACCGATAACAATAGAACCAATGAGAGACTTCTTGATTTAAGCAGAGTGTGCGATCGCTCGCCTGGTCATCTGTGATGCTAAACCCCACTTGCTGGCGAGACTATGTTTCCACCATCACCTCTGCTTCCTCTATGAGTGCAGTCCCGGAAAAAAATGAGGAAATTGATTGGTAAATACTCTCCTGACCCGGCTCCTGTTTTTACGGGTCGCCGGTAATTGATGTAGCAAACACTCTTGACTTGCCATTGAAATTGGCACTCATATGGGCCGTATTTCCCCCGGGGGCTCCATCTATGCCCCTTAAACTATGCCTTTACACTTCAGGAACTGGAAAGGCAACACTCTCAGCTTGCTGATCATCGGCAGCTGGACCTGACGACATTCAATTCGTATGTTACAACATTTAAAATCAGTCAGCCCTTTTAGTCCTCTTACACCTCTTCAATCTTATTTGGGCACAAGGAGTTCTTCCCCAGTTGTGGAAATCTGCCATTGTTCTTCCTTTCCGCAAGCCAGGTGCTACAGGACATGATGCCTCCCACTATCGTCCCCTCGCTCTTACTAGTGCAGTTTTGCAAAGTGATGGAACGTCTGGTAAATTGCCGTTAATGTGGTATTTAGAGAGACACAACAGTCTCTCCGCTAGTCAATATGGGTTTCGTAAGGGCCGTTCTACCATAGACCCCCTTACTACGCTTGGATACGTATGTTCGTAATGCCTTTCCAAATAATCACTCAGTTATTGCCATATTTTTTGACCTTGAGAAGGCATATGACACAACTTGGAGGTATAATATTTGGCCCAAGCCCACTCCTTAGCCTCCGAGGCAATCTACCATCCTTCCTTAAGAACTTTTTAAACTGACAGACACTTCCATGTTAAATCAAAAATGTGTTTTGGGGGGGGGTTTTGCGGGGGGGGGGGGGGGTGTTTGGGGGGGGGGGGGGGGTTTTGGGTTTTTTGGTTTTTTGGGGGGGGGGGGGGGGGGGGGGGGGGGGGGGGTGGGGGGGGGGGGGGGGGGGGGGGGTTTTTTGTTTTTTTGGGGGGGGTTTTTTGGGTTTTTGGGTTTTCCCCGAAATTCAAGTTTTGGGCCTTTTTTACCTAGGTTCCCCGGAAAAACCCCCTTTCTCTAAGGCCTTGTCCCCAAATTTTAAAACCCTTGTATCTTCCTATGTTGAAAGGGCCCTTTTCCTTGGGGCCCTTTTTTGAAAAATCGAATTTTTTTATTGCCCCCCTTGTAAAATTTCAGTTAACCCCCCAAAATTACTTTTTTGCCTTGGGGCTTTTTCTCTTTTCCCCCCCTTGGAACCCAAACAGAAGCAAGTTCCCTCCTTGTCTATGCCTGTCCCTTGCCCCCAAAAACCTCAAACCCCCATCCTTATTTTAAACTCCCATTTTGCTTTATTTTTCCCCCCCTTTTTCCCCCCTTTTTTTTTTCCCAAAACGTTTGTTTTTTCAACCCCCTTATTTCTTTTACCCCTTTTCTTTTTGCGGTTTTTGCCTAAAAAAAAAATGCAGAGGAATTAGCTTGCAAAAAACCTTGCCCGGGACCTGGGGAAGCACAAAATCTCAAAAAATAAAGAAAAAACCGATTTTAAATTTTTTTCCC
>NW_026464628.1:0-5000 GCF_026875155.1 Cherax quadricarinatus
GAAAACAGGGAAAAGGGGGCCACAATGGATGGGGAAATACTTGTAGGAAGCGGCGCGATCAGGGTGTGTGGCGGGGTTTAAAGGGGGCCCCTGTGACCAGCGGGGCCCACGGGGGTCAGTCCAAGGCCCAGTGCTTTTTTGGGTTTTGTGAACGAATGAGGGAAGGAATAGACTCCAAAATGCCCGGGTTTTTGCAGATGACTGAATTTAACGAGAAGAATTCATTTGATTGAAGACCAGAGACTAAAAAGAGACCTGGACGGATAAACCCTGGCCCAGCAATGGCTCCTGGAGTTAAACCCCCACTAAGTCAAAGCCCCATAAAGATTGGGAAGGGCAAAGAAGACCGCAGAGGAGTACGTCAAAGGGGGCCAGAGACTACAAACCCCCTAAGGGAAAAAAGATCTTGGGTGAGTATAAAAAGGGCATGAAAGCATTAAACAAAAATAACTCTGCAGATATGGACCCCTAGAAAACCTAGAAAGTTTTCCCGGGGGACATTCTCAAAAAGGGAATCGCTCGGGACTCGCACACCGTGTACGTTGGGCCCATATTGGAGTATGCGGCCCCCCATTTGGGAAACCCACACCTGCCAAGCACAAAAAGTAACTAGAGAAAGTGCTAGGTTTGCAACAAGACTAGTCCCAGACTAAGGGGAGGGCCTACGAGGAGGGGTTTAAAGGGGAAAAATCAACCTTACGACACGGAGGACAGGAGAGTAGGGGGGACTGAAAGACATAAAAAATTACTGATGGAATTTTGAAAAGAGGACAAAGACAGGATTTTTCCGAGGGGGACACAGCAACAAGGGGAAGATTTGGGAAAGTTGAAGAAACAGATGAATCACAGGGTTTTGGAAGTATTTCTTCGCCACAAGTAGACGGAGGTGGAATAGTTTGGGAACGGTAGTGGAGGCAGGTCCATAAGCTTTTAAACAGAGGTATAACAAAGTTCAAGGGGCAGGGAGAGTGACTAGTACCGACGAGTGAAGAGGCGGGCCAGGAGCTTGGACTCGACCCCAGCAAACCTCAGCTAGGGGTCCAATGGGAGTACACACACCACAAACCACACAACACAACCACACACACACCAAACACACGCACATGCACACAACACCAAAACACATACGCGCCAATACGACACACACAAATCAAAGGAGGGTTGGGGATCAGGTCACAAGAGGTTGTGGTCAGTCAGCGACCACTGAGAATCCACAGTACACTCCAACCAACAAGTCTCCTACTTTTCAGGACACTATAAACCCACACATAAATTCCACCACATTAATTACACACACACCACACACACATATCTTAGATCAACATACACTCCCCCTCCCCCACCAACATCTCATCCTTCCCCTGATCCCACCCTCCCTCTTTCACCCTACCCCTCCCCACTCTCCCTCCTTCCCCCTCTCCCTCTCCCACTACCCACTTGCTTCTCCCGCCTTCCACTCCCATATTCCCACCTAAATCCCCTCCCCACCCCTCTCACATAAGCCACAGTTCTTCATATACTTTCCCTTCCCCCCACACTCTGACAAACCACATAATAAACTAATACAGGAGAATTACATAGGTTTCCCACTTGAAGGCATTCAGGATAAACAAAAAAGGGTTGCAGAGAGACAGGAAAGGAAACTCATGGGACAGGGGGAGGAAGCTGCAAAGGAAGATTGGGCAGCAGAAGCTCATAATAAAGGGCTCAAATGAATAGGAAAAGAAAACTAAAACAACTTAGCATGAAATGGAAGAGAGGATAGATATGGGAAAGAAGGAAGTGGGAGGTGCAAGTCAAAGCAGCAGAGGCTAGGATACAGATTTTAGTAGTGGAATAAAAAATCGGAAACTGCCTTAAAGAACTAAAGAACATTTGAGATTGACATCAGAGACTCTACCTCAGTCACAAATAAGGGGGGACTGTAGTGAAAGAAGGAGCAAAACCGCCCTGTAGAAGCTCTACAGAGGAGACTGTAGTAAATGAAAGAGCTAAGCTATATGTGGAGGCCCATAACAGACCAAAAGAGACCAGGGAAAGCCAAAGAAGGGGAAAATGACAGGCCACTGAGCCCAAGTAACATTAGCTAGTGAAACTAAAAAAAGGAAAGCTGCAATGGTGGAAATAAAATTGACTGTGGGGATACCACAAGGATATGCAGTGGGAGAATAGAATGAAAAGGGTTAAGGGTCAGTCTTTGTGTATGGGCTCCAAGTAGTTGAAGAGAAAATATACGAAGCAGAAAACAGGGGAAAAAAAAAGCAATTGAAAGCATCATAAAAGCAACAGGAGAAGATGACATGACACAGCTGGAAAATTTTCGGCATGAAAGAATCAAGGAGACATCCCCAGATATAATAGCACTCACAGAAACAAAACTCATCAGAATAATAACAGATTCAATCTTTCCATCCGGATATCAAATCCTCAGGAAAGACAGGGAGGAGAGGGGAAAGAGGAGTTTCACTGCTCATTAAAAACCAGTGGGGTTTTGAGAAAATGGAAGGAATGGATGGCACGGGCGAAAGGGACTACTTAGTAGGAACACTCCAGTCTGAGGGACATAAGGTGATAATTGCAGTAATGTACAACCCGCCACAGAACTGCAGGAGGCAACAGAGCAATTGTCGACACACTAGCCGAGGTGGCCAGGAGAGCACACATGGGGGGAGCAAAGTTACTAGTTATGGGTGATTTCAATCACAAGGAGATTGACTGGGAAAACCTGGAGCCCCATGGGGGTCCCGAAACATGGAGAGCCAAGATGATGGATGTGGTACTGGAAAACCTCATGCATCAACATGTTAGAGACACTACCAGAGAGGTGAGGATGAACCAGCAAGACTGGACCTTGTATTCAACTTAAGTAGTTCGGACATCGAGGATGTCATGTACGAAAGGCCACTGGGAGCTAGTGATCATGTGGTTCTGTGCTTCGACTACATAGTTGAGCTTCAAGTGGAGAGAGTAGCAGGAATAGGTTGGGAAAAACCAAACTACAACAGGGGAAACTACTCAGGCATTATGAACTTCCTGCAAGACATTCAGTGGGAGAGCGAACTGACAGGAAAAAAAGTACAAGAAATGATGGACTATGTGGCAACAAAATGCAAGGAGGCAGAGGAGACGTTTGTTCCCAAGGGAAACAGAAATAATAGGAAGAACAGAACGAGTCCTTGGTTCACCAAAATGTGTAGGGAGGCAAAAACTAGGTGTACTAGAGAATGGAAAAGGTACAGAAGACAGAGAACTCAGGAAAACAAAGAGATTAGCCGAAGAGCCAGAGACGAATATGCACAGATAAGAAGGGAGGCTCAGCGACAATATGAAAATGACATAGCATCGAAAGTCAAGTCTGACCCGAAGCTGTTGCATAGCCACATCAGGAGGAAAACAACAGTCAAGAACCAGGTAATCAGACTGAGGAAGAGTGATGGGGAGTTCACAAGAAACGACCGAGAGGAATGTCAGGAGCACAACACGAGATTTAAAGAAGTATTTAGAGTGGAAACCAGTAGGACTCCAGGAAATCAGAACAGGGGGTACACCAGCAAGTGCTGGATGAGGTACATATAACCAAGGAGGAGGTGAAGAAGCTACTATGCGAACTTGACACCTCAAAGGCGTTGGGACCAGACATCTCTCCCTGGGTCCTTAAAGAGGAAGCAGAGATACTGTGTGTGCCATTAACAAAGATCTTCAACACATCATTTGAAACTGGGCAACTCTCTGAGGTATTGAAGATGGCAAATGTAGTCCCAATTTTTAAAAAGGGAGACAGACATGAGGCACTAAACTACAGACCTGTATCACTAACGTATATAGTATGCAAAGTCATGGAGATCATCAGGAGGAGAGTGGTGGAGCACCTGGAAAGAAACAAGTGTATAATTGACAACCAGCACGGTTTCAGAGAAGGAAAATCCTGTGTCACAAACCTACTGGAGTTTTATGACAAGGTGAAAGAAGTAAGACAAGAGAGAGAGGAGTGGATCGACTGCATTTTTTTGGACTGCAAGAAGGCCTTCGACACAGTTCCTCACAAGACGTTACTGCAAAAACTACAGGATCAGGCACACATAACAGTAAAGACACTGTAATGGATCAGAGAATACTTGACAGGGAGGCAACAATGAGTCATGGTACGTGACGAGGTGTCAGAGTGGGCGCCTGTGACAAGCGGGGTTCCACAGGGGTCAGTCCTAGGACCTGTGCTGTTCTTGGTATATGTGAATGACATAACGGATGGGATAGACTCAGAAGTGTCCTTGTTTTCAGATGATATGAAGTTAATGAGAAGAATCAAATCGAACGAGGATCAGACAGGACTACAAAGAGACCTGGACAGGCTACAAGCCTGGTCCAGCAACTGGCTCCTTGAGTTTAACCCTACCAAATGCAAAGTCATGAAGATTGGGGAAGGGCAAAGAAGACCGCAGACACAATATAGTTTAAATGGCCAAAGACTGCAAACCTCACTCAAGGAAAAAGATCTGGGGGTGAGTATAACACCGAGCATATCTCCTGAGGCGCACATCAATCAGATAACTGCTGCAGCATACGGGCGCCTGGCAAACCTACGGATAGCGTTCCGATACCTCAGTAAGGATTCGTTCAAGACTCTGTATACCATTTACGTCAGGCCCATACTGGAGTATGCAGCACCAGTTTGGAATCCACACCTAGTCAAGTACGTCAAGAAATTAGAGAAAGTGCAAAGGTTTGCAACAAGACTAGTCCCAGAGCTACGGGATTGTCCTACGAAGAAAGGTTGAGGGAAATCGGCCTGACGACACTGGAGGACAGGAGGGTCAGGGGAGACATGATAACGACATATAAAATACTGCGCGGAATAGACAAGGTGGACAAAGACGGGATGTTCCAGAGATGGGACACAGACACAAGAGGTCACAATTGGAAGTTGAAGACTCAGACGAATCAAAGGGATGTTAGGAAGTATTTCTTCAGTCATAGAGTAGTCAGGCCGTGGAATAGCCTAG
>NW_026464628.1:7500-13287 GCF_026875155.1 Cherax quadricarinatus
AGGGAACTACTCAGGCATGGGGAAAACTTACTTCAAGACATTCAGTGGGAGAGGGAAACTGACGGGAAAAACCCAGTATAAAAAATGAGGAATATGTGGCAAAAAAGTGCAAGGAGGCGGGGGGGGGAGGTTTTTTCCCCAAAAGGGGGAAAAACGGGAAAATAAGGGAAAAAACAAATGAGCCCTTTGGGTTACCCAAAGGTGTAGGGGGGCCCAAAAATAGGTGTATAGAGAAGGGAAAAGGGTTTTCCAAAGAAGACAAAAGAACTCAGGAAAATAAAAAAATTTTGCCGAAGAGCCAAAAAACAAAAATCACACTTTAAGAAGGGGGCTCAGAGACAATATAAAAATGAATAGCATAAAAAAGAAAAGACTGCCCCAAAAAGCTTTTTGTACCCCACATCAGGAGGGAAAACAACAGTCAAGGACCAGGTAACGGGACTGAGGAAGGGTGAGGGGGAATTTCCCAAAAGAAACGCCCCAGAGGTATGTCAGGGGCTCAACACAAGTTTTTAAAGAGGTTTTTTACAGTGGAAACCAAAAGGACTCCGGGGAAACCCCGAACGGGGGGCACACCAGCAAGTGCGGGAAAGAGGTGATAAAAACCAAGGGGGAGGGGGAAGAAGTTTGCTATGCGAATTTAAACCCCTAAAAAGGCGGTGGGACCAGAAACATCTCCCCTGGGTATTTAAAAAGAGGGAGCAGAGATATTGTGGGGAGCCATTAAAAAAGATCTTCAACACATCATTTAAAAACTGGGCAACCCCCCTTGAGGTATGGAAAAGGCAAATTTTAGCCCCAAATTTTTTAAAAAAAGGGAGACAGGAATGAGGCAAAAAATACGGAACCTTTTATCACTAACTTTATAGATGAAAGGGTTTCATGGAAAAGGGTTTCATCAGGTGGAGGTGGTGGAGCCCCCTGGAAAAAAACCAATTGTAAAAATTGGGGACAACCAGCACGGTTTAAGGGAAGGAAAAAATCCTTGTCCCCAAACCTACTAGGTTTTAGGGAAAAAGGTGACAGAAGTAAGAAAAGAGGGGAGAGGTGTGGATGCTGCATTTTTTTGGGGACTGCAAAAAAGGGCCCTTTCCCGACACAGTTTTTTTAACAAAGGTTACTGAAAAAAAAGCTACAGGATCAGGAAACACATAACGAAAGGCACTGCAAGGGGGATCAGAGAATACCTGACAGGGGGGGCAACAACGAGTATTTTACGCGACTAGGTGCAGATTGGGGCCCCTGTGAAAAAGGGGGGTTCCACAGGGGCAGCCTGGGAAACTGTGCTGTTCTTGGTTTTGTAAACGACAAAACGGAGGGATAGACTCAAAAGTGTCCTTGTTTGCAGAGTGCGAATTAATGGAAGAATAAAATGGGAAATGGGGAAAAGGCGGGAAATAAAAAGAGCCGGGAAACAGGCTACAAGCCTGGCCCAAGAACTGGCTCCTTGAATTTAACCCTGCCAAATGAAAAAGTCATGAAGTTTGGGGGGAAGGGAAAAAAGAAGACAGAAAGGACAAAATTTTTAGTTTAGAGGGCCAAAAGACTAAAAAACCCTCACTAAAGGGAAAAAAGATCGGGGGGGGAGTATAACACCGGAAATCTCCTGGGGCGCACATCAATCAGAAAACTGCTGCAGCAAAAGGGGCCCCTGGAAACCCCCCAAGGGGATAGCTTTCCCTTTATCCCTCGAAAGGGGATTGTTTAAAAAACCTGTAAAACATTTTCGTCGGGCCCCATAAGGAGTTGCAGCACCAGTTTGGAACCCCTTCCTAAAAAAAGCAGTAAAAAGAAATTAGAGAAAGTGCAAAGGGGTTTGCAACAAGACTATTTTTCCCCAAAAGGCAAAGGGGGATTGTCCTACAAAGAAGGTTGAGGGGAAAATGGGCCCCTGAAGAAAACGGGGAGGAAAGGGAGGGGGTCAGGGGAGTTTTTGATAACGACATAAAAAATATGCGGGGAAAAAGCCCAAAGGGGGAAAAAGGGAGGGGGGTTTTTCCCCGGGAGAAGGGACACGGACACAAGAGGTCACAATAGGAATTTAAAAAATCAGTTTAAATCAAAGGGATGTTAGGAAGTATTTTTTTCAGTAAAAAAAGGTAGTCAGGCCGGGGGAATAGCCTGGGAAAGTGCGTTGTGGAGGCGGGAACCTACATGTTTAAAGGCGAGGTAGGGTTGGTCATGGGCCCAGAGAGAGAGAGGGAAAACCAGTAGCAATCAGCAAAGAGGCGGGGCCGGGAGCTGTGACTCGACCCCTGAAAAACCAAAAATTTGGGTTGGTAAAAATAGGTGAGTACACACCGGGAAACTTAAAACCAAATCCCTTTACTAAAAGCACACACACATACCCCAAAACACAAAAACACTCACTACATGGGTGTGTAAAATTGGGCCCCCCTGAAAACCACAATTAGGTGATTTACCAACCACACCATGGGGCACGCTCACACACACACACAAACACACAACCACACACCACAACATGCGCACGCACACACCCACACTCACCACCCCACACAAAAACACACACCACCCCACTAACACCCAGGGCCGCCCGGTGTTTAGTCACCCCGTCGGTGCCCCCCGGGGTTTTAAAGTTTTTTTGGGGAGGGCTACAAGTGTTCTTGAAAGGGGGTTTTTAAATTTGTGTCAGGGTAGTCAGAAAACCCAAAGGAAAGTGTTTTTTTTTAATTGCCTTTAGCCCAAAAAGTGTGGGGAGAAAACCCAAATTTTTAAAGTGATTTGGAAAATAAAAGCGTTGTTTTGGGGCAGGTTGTGTGGAAAGGCGGCGTTGCCAAATGTCACCCAAGATTTTAATAAAGTGAAAAAAAAGTGTGACCAGTGAAAAAATACGGGAATAGGGTACATTATTAACGAGAAAAATTGAGGTGGGGTCTACGCCCGGACGTACTCGGCTGGGTTTTCTCCAGGGGCGACATCGACCCGGGGCAATCTACACTGTACAGCTGCATACAAAATTTCTGTATCCCCTATGAAATGGTTTTTTTGGGTTTTGGGGTCCAGGTTCCAATTTTTAAACCCCCAACTGAATTGAATGGGGTTTAAATCTCTTGCACGATAAAAAATAGGACTCAAGTATTCCCAAAAAGGTTTTAGCAAATGGTAATCCATTGAACAAGGGGGATTAACTCACTATAAGCAGGTGATATAGGCAACACTGCAAGGGGGTCAGGTCAGAAAAAGGTTGTGGACACAAGCGACAAAATGAGAATCTACATTACACTCCCAAGGGACAAGCCACCCACCTTTTTAGTTAAAAAAAACCACAAATAATTTTTCCCACACAAAATTTCACACCCAAAATTAAAACACACACACACCACACACCACACACACACAAAACCCACACACACACACACACACACACACACCCCACACACACAAAAAACATATCCCGGGCACCACACACTCCCCCCTCACCACCGGGGAAATTTACTTTCTTTTCCCCCGATCCCTCCCCCCCCTCCGAATTTACCCTTTCCCCCCCCCCGTTCCCCCAAAACCCCCCCCCCCCCTCCCCACTCAGCTCCCCAAAAAGCCCCAGTTTCCCCCACTACTTTTCCCCCCCCCAAAAACCCCGACAAAAACACATAACTAAAACCCAACATACAGAAATACATTGGGTTTTCCCCCTTGAGGCAAAACAGGGAAAAAAAAAAATGGGGTTTTAGGATTTAAAAAGAAAAACCAAGGGACAGGAGGGGAAAATGCCCCAGGGAAGGGTTTGGGGAGCAGGCTAAAAAAAAGGGATCATGAATGGGAAAAAAAACTAGGGAAAAACTTAGCATAGAATGGAAGAGAGGAAGTATGGAAAGCAGGAAGTGGGAGGTGCATGTCAAAAAAAGCAGAAGCTTTGGATACAGAGTTTTGAAAAAGGAACTGAAAAATCTGAAACAGCCTAAAAAAATTTAAAAAACTTTTTTTGGGATTGGGCAAAAGAGACTGCTACCTCAGGGCCCCAAATAAGGGGGGCTTTAGGGAAAAAAGGGGCCAAAAAACGCATGGAGATGCTCTATCAGGGGGAGACTGTAGCAAATGAAAGAGTAAGCTTTATGTGGAGGCCCCAACAAAAAACAAAGGCCCAAGGAAAGCCCAGAAAGGGAAAAAGGGCAGGCCCCTGAGCCCCAAATACAAATTGCCCGTGAAAAATGATGAAGGAAAAACTGCAGTGGGCGAAACCCAAAATTAAAGGGGGGGGTACACAGGGATTTTCGTGGGGGGAAAAGAAAAAGGGGGAAGGGGCAGTCTTTGTTTGGGCTTCCCGGAAGTCGAAGGGGGAAACATATGAAAAAGAAAACAAGGGGAAAAAAAAAGCAAATTTAAAACATCATGAAAGCAATAGGGGGGAAGACGATATGACCCAGTGGAAAATTTTTGGAGAATAGGGGGGTTTGTAAAAAAAGAACCCGGCCAAATGGGAGGAGTGCCCTTTAAGGCAGGGGGGAATCGGACCAGGAATTGGGAGGAGGAAAACACGATTTTTAAAGGGGCATGGGCGGCAACAGGAGGGTTTTATCTCGACCGCGACAGAACACAAGGGGAAAAAAGGGGGGAAACTGAGGAGATGGGGACAAAAAGGGGAAAAAGGGGGAAAGAGAGGGGGGAGAAAAAAGGGCAGGAGTTTCCCAAAACCCAGGAAGAAAAATCTAACACGCCCCCCCCCCCAAATTTTTTTTAGGAAGCCCAAACCCGGTCAAAACCCCGTGCAACCAAACACTCTAAATCAAAACACCCCTGCCCCCATCCAATTTCCCCCCCCCACAAAATTTTAAAAAAACTTCACCCCCACAGCAACAACCCCTAGTTCCCTACAGGTCTCCCACTTCCCAAACCCCCAAAATTTTTTCCCAAAACCACAGTCTTAGAAAAGAAGTTGAAGGTGTGGTATTAAAAAGCAGATGGAAAAAAAAACAAGTATGAGGAGTTGCAGAAAAAAAATTTTAAAAAGACATCCCCAGACATAATGCATACAGAAAACAAACTCACCGGGAAAAATAACGATTCCGGTTTTTCCCCCGGTATCAAAACTTAAAGGGAAAAACAGAGGAGGGGGGGTGGGGGGGGGGAGGGGTTGCATGCTCATTAAAAACCAGTGGGGTTTTTAGGAAAAAGGAAGGAATGGATGGCATGGGGCGAAAGGGGTACTTAGTAGGAACAATCCAGTCTGAGGGACATAAGGTGATAATTTCAGTAATGTACAACCCCCCCACAGAAAATTTAAAGGGGGCCAAAAGGGAAAAATACGATGAGGGGCAACAGAGCAAAGATCAACACCTTTGCCGAGGTTTGGGCCCGGAGAGGGACACATGGGGGGAGCAAAGTTTCTGTTTTGGGGTGATTTTTAATCAAAAAGGAGATTGACTGGGGAAAACCCGGAGCCCCCTGGGGGGTCCCCAAACATGGAGAGCCAAAATTTATGGATTTTGGTACTGGGAAAAAACCTCATGGGATCAACATGTTAAGGGGACCCCTACCAGAGAGAGAGGAGAGGATGAACCAGCTAGGTTGGCCCTTTTATTCCCCCATGAGTAGTTCGGAAAAAACGGGGTATCTTTTTGAAAGGCCCCCGGGAGCTAGTGCATGTGGTTCTGTGCTTGACTCATTGTTTTAAACTAAGTGGAGGGGAAGGAAACAGGAAAAAGGCTGGGAAAAACCAAACTACAAAAGGGGGGAAAATACCCCGGCATGAGGGAAATTTTCCCTTTAAGGGGCATTCAGTGGGAGAGGGAAAAATGGGCAGGGAAAAAACCCGTACAAGAAATGATT
>NW_026464629.1:0-14576 GCF_026875155.1 Cherax quadricarinatus
ATCAAAATTTTCCCACTACCGAAACGTAACCCCTTTTCCTTTGATCTGTTAGTGTAAAAAAATTATACCTGTAGGAAAGTATTCGGCAGACATATTCTTTTTTTTTCAGCTTAGTCCATCTCTCGGTTTTGCAGTATTAAAATGTTTTTCTTGAAAAGTTTTTAGACATCTATTTTATTTCTTGTTCTCCGGCTAAAGTAGAAAAAGGTCATTTCTCCTCGCTCCCCCCCATTTTTGTAGTCTATTTTATTGTTTTTATCAGTTGTATTAGCTATCCTTTTTCTAAATTTTTCCCCTGATGTATCCGGCAAATTTTTTCCTTCACCCTAAGACTGTACCCCCCTTTTTTTTACCTCACTCACTCATTTTAAAGTTTTATACAGTTTAGAAACGCTGTTTTGACTGAATTTTCGACAGTTTCACTAATGGCAAAAAAAAAAAGATCCCCCATCCCGGGCATTTATTTTATAGCCTAGAATTTTTTCCCAGCTGTTAATGAAGGGAAAAATTCATGTTCCTTGCAGTACCTCTCTTGATAGAAATATACACAAATTGCGAAGACATCTTTCACGCACAATCCTCTTCTGGCAAATGCTCAAATATCGTATCCCATCCTTTGTCCTGTATTTAATAACATCATTCATCCTAGTGGCTGATTCAGTAATGAAGTTGTTTTCCCATTTCTCTGATCTGACATTATCTAAACTATTCCACTAACATCACCTATACTTCCTCCTGGAAACTCTCTTTCTTGCCTTCTATCCTGCTGAAGAATTCTTATCTATATTAATTTTGAGATTCTCCAACAACCAAAGTTTCCTTGTCAATCTGGCTCTCGTTCTTTAGAACAACTGAAGCTATTTCTGACACAACGAATCACATAGTTTGTGAAACATCATCAGCTATTGACACAGCATGCTTAGACTGTTCATGTTGTAATTAAGAGCACAAAATTAATGCCCTTCGTCGATAGCAGTTTGAGTCTGTATAAGAATGTTATCTGAGTCCTTCATTTTCCTCTCTGTAAATATGCACATTGATTAACTATATATTAAATTCTTACACCTTAGACCCAATCTCTCTCAGTGCCAGGTAAAGTGCGCACTCAGCGCAGGTAATGATATTGAGTATATAGCTAAAACATTATCTAAGTTAGTCATTATGAATAATTAATAGATTTACCAAACTGTTGTTCTACATTTGAAAAAAAAAATCATGTTTAGATAAAATTCTTAAGAGAATAAATAAATTTACCTTGATCAGGTGAACAGAGTTATCTCAAAAATAAAATCTGTAAAATAACAAGACTACATTGGATTCTAGTGTCTAGATAACTCACCTTGAACACTCTTAGACATGATATTTTAGTGTTAGGCTTTGACATGTCTAGATAAGCGTGAGGTGCTTGATCTAGAGTTGAACCTGTACCTCCCCTCCCCTTTCCTTGGCTAGAACCATGATTTACTTTTACATTCTCCCGACCTTATAAGACTTCCAGCGGTTTATCGCTCTCCCATGAATGAAATTATTCATCAGATAATAAATTTCTATGTAGACTAATGCTCATGCGATAATGGTAATCGATTTTACAAAATTTTGTAAGACAAATAAATATTTATTTCAGGAAAATATAATGTATATTTTGAACTTGTGTGCATGTAAACATGTGATCACAGACATAACTACGAATACTACTTGTACCCAAATTAGTAAACAAGATAACTACGGTAGTTAAATTAATTCATATGTACACACTACCCAATAAGCTATACCTGGACTAAACCTATGTTTGGGACTTGTTATTCTACTAAACTAGAAAGCAAGTCCTAAATACATGATGAACTGACTTTCGTTTTAGTAAGGACTTTATTAGTATAGAAACTGCGTATATTTGTTGCAATTCTTGTGAAAAAATGTATCAGACATTATAGAGGTAATTTTTATATCAATAAAAATTTGATCTTGTAGTACTTTCCGTGCATTGTAACACTATACTGAGCATTAATGTTTGGATTATGTTTCCGGTTGATATTATCTAACTGTATGCTCCAATAATGATTTTATATTATAATAAATGTTTATATTTTACCTAGTCCTACAATACTGATTCGTATAACATGCTCAGCTGGAAACGTTTTATTTACGCAATCAATAATTTCTTACTTTTTGTCCCCTCATAAATTTAAGAATTGTGAATCGCTGTCAACATTGTGATAAGAAAAGAATGCAACTTTTGTAACACAAACTAACAACATGACCGTAGCATAAAGACTTCATGCATGAAACTATAAAGGTTAAATATCCTAACATTATCCAAGACAGAAGCTGCGTAAAGGATGGAGACTTTTTTGTACTACTTAATACAACACAACAAATAGTCAATTTGCATGAATTAAACCTTCAACGAGACAAATTGTCTTCGAGATTTTATTGAATTTTATTCATATTTTATTGAGAAAATCATTTAGACAATGTGCAATGGATGGTTACCTTGGTACACGTGAAATATATTATTATTATAATCAAAAAGAAGCGCTAAGCCACAAGGGCTATACAACACGTGAAATATAGCTTCTGGATGCTTTCTTATAAATGATTCAGAATATGTATTGAATATTCATTACAGTAGCTGAACCTGTGGTTTTCATGCTGACTTCCTAAGACTTTGCTCAAGTCTTATTGGGTAAATAAAGGAACTCATAAATAATGTCACTTTGGTTACCTATATTATATAAAATTTGAATTTAAAGACAACAGGAATATAAATTACTTACATATACTAAATTATACGAATTGCTTATATGAATAAACTAGATGAAATAAAAAATCGGTTTTGGTCGTCGAAGACTCAGTGAAGGGATTGTATTAATAAATACTGAGAAGTGTCCCAAGCGTAAATTTACGCACTAATTCTAAGTTAGACCATAGGGGAAATTATAAATAAATGGTTAGTTATATCCATGGAAAGAATGTCAGAATTCTGGATAAATAAAAATTTATATATTCATTGTGTGATGCAATTCAAGTGACCACTGTTTCATTGGGAGTGCACTAGGCTCATAGCCGAATGTCCCGGGATCGATCCTGAGGCGGACGGAGAGGTTAAGTACTTTTTACCTGTTGCCCCTGTTCACCAAGCAGTAAATAAAAACCTAGGAGTTAGTCGACAAGTGTGGGTCGCATCCTGGGCAAGAAACTCAAAGGACCAAACTGGAAATTAAAACACTACTTGCCTGTCTTGGGATGCTAACATTCATGATTAATAAGACAATTGAAAATCATACAATATGTGTGAGACAACTCAGGAAGTTTTCCATTTTATTCATCACATTCTGAGTGACTTATATAACTGATTACTTGTCTGCATTTCATATAAGTTATTTTGTGCATTTTTTTGTAATCATTTGTTAATAATTTAAGTGTTTTCTTGCAATAAACTTGCAAGTGGTGTATTGTATATTAGAAGTAATTAAATATTTGTTTTAAGGCATTTAATAAATAAAAGAAAACACTACTCCTAATTACCTTTGACTTTAATATTTGTTTGAAAGAACGGAAATATACTCCTAATCATACTTCAGAGGGATGTACTTGTGTGTGTACGTGGCATGGTGGATGTATTTGTGTGGGTACGTGGCATGGTGGATGTACTTGTTTGTGTACGCGGCATGGTGGATGTACTTGTGTGTGTACGTGGCGTGGTGGACGTACTTGTGTGTGTACGTTGCATGGTGGATGTCCTTGTGTGGGTACGTGGCATGGTGGATGTACTTGTTCGTGTACGCGGCATGGTGGATGTACTTGTCGTGTACTGTATGGTGGATGTTGATGTACTTGTGTGTGTACGTGTGCAATGGTGGATGTACTTGTGTGTGTACATGGCGTGGTGAACGTGCTTGTGTGTGTACGTGACATTGTGGGTGTGCTTGTGTACGAAGCATGGCGGATGTTTTTGTGTACGTAGCACGGCGGATGTGCTTGTGTACGTAGCATGGTGGATGTGCTTGTGTGTACGTGACACTGTGATGTGCTTTTATACGTAGCATGGGGGATGTGCTTGTGTATGCACGTGGAATAGTAGATGTGCTTGTGGGTGTACGTGACATTGTGTATGTGCTTGTGTGTGTACGTTGCCTGGGAATGTGCTTCTGTGTGCACGTGGAATAGTAGATCTGCTTGTGGGTGTACCTGTATGTGTACGTAGCATGGGGGAGTACTTTTGGGTGTACGTGGCTTGGTGGATGTACTTTGTGTGTACGTGGCATGGTATATGTATCTATGTTCATGGCGTGGTAGATGTACTTTTCTATGTACTTTGCATAGCGGGTGTAACTAAGTGTATATACATGGTATAGTGGACGTGTTTGTGTGTGTACGTGGAATAGTAGATGAGCTTGTGTGTATACGTGGCATGGATGAGATTGGTTGTGTGGTGTGTGTGGTGGGTGTTGTACGTGGCCTTGTGATGTACTTGTGTGTGTACGTGTCATGATGGATGCACTTTTTTGTAATTAGCATGGTGGATATACTTTTGTGCACGTGACTACTGTGTGTGTACGTAGAATGGATGAGCTTGTGTATACATGGCATGGTGGATGTGTTTTTGTGTGTACGTGGCATGGTGGATGTATTTGTGTGTACGCAGGATGTTGGATGTGCTGGTGTGTACGTGGCATGGTGGATACCTGTGTGTGTACGTTACATGGTGGATTACTTGTGGGTACGTGGCATGTTGGATATGTTTGTGTGTACGTGGCATGGGGGATGTACTTGTGTGTGTCCATTTCGTGGTTCATGTACTTGTTTGTATGCGTGGCATGGTTTATGTACGTTTATGTACGTGGATATACTTGCGTATGTACGTAGCACGGTAAATGTCGTGTGTGTATGTGGTATGGTGAATGTCCTTGTGTGTGTACGTGGCCTGGTGGGTATGCTTGTGTGTGTGTGTGTATGTATGTTTGCATGGTGCACAACTAATTTCAACGATTTTGTGAGTCAATTTCAAGTTTATTTTGGACTGTATAGGCCTACCTTACCAGAAGTGCGAGGTTGCCTTCCTCTCCTCCCTACGTTGCCTTCTCATCAAACTCTCATAACATTAAATACTGTTAGCGGCCAATTTGTGTACATTTTTTTCAATATATACGTATGTTCATGTGTGAATAATTGTGTCGAGGACCTATCTACATGGATCATTAGGCCTATTATCTCCTTCATATTAATTTGCTTATACAAGGTAATTATTGAATGTGGAGGCATTACTTCTTGCTCCATTCCTCGCAGTTGCCTTCTTGCTGATGAAAAGTTCTTGATCCAAGGAAATCATTATCTCCTTGTCAAAATCAGCTTAATTTAGAAATAAACTATTCCTTCCTAACCAAAGAAAACCAAGCTTCATAACACAACTTTTGGTGAAGATTTTTACCATGAAAAACTTGGAATTGCAGCATGTAAAACATATATGTAACAACACAAATACCTCTGTACCAATTCAAGAGAATGCTAGAACTTGACTGAGTTGAGACGAAAGTCACAATACTGTGACTGGAACAATACGCAAATGACCCGCACATAGGAGAGAGGAGCTTACGACGACGTTTCGGTCCGACAGTGTGACTTTTGTAAATGGTCCATCCAAGTCGGACCGAAACGTCGTCCGTAAGTAATTTGCGGGTTATTGTTTTAATGACTTAAGTTGCTATAAAAAGAAGTGATAGCTTGTATCAAGGAGTATACAAGCCCAAACTTGTCACAGATGTCGTGTCTACCAGAGAATACAGTTTTTCAGGGGATAGGCAAAGTAATTTAAATTTTTTATTTTGTTTTAACATATTGTGTTATCGCCCATGTCTAACTTTTTGTTCATGTTTTGAATCTGTTCATAAGCGTGTGTTTTCCTGTCCATGTGTGTGTTACTTGTCCACATGTGTGTGTTACCTGTCTGTGTGTATCTGTTACTTGTCCACATGTGTTTTGTTTTCCTGTCTGTGTTATAAGTGTTGTGTGTGGGGGTTATGTATGTGTTACTTGTTCATGTTATCTGTGCATGTGTGGGTGTGTTACCTACACATGAGTGTATCTGTTATCTGATTCATATATGTGTATTTTTATTCATTTGTTTACATTTTCGTAATTTCGTTTTTTTTTACTACTGTCGTCGCTTGCATTGTTATGAAAACAACTATTAGCTTTAAATGATGATAATGTGAGTCCTGTTATTCTATTTTCAGCAATAATATCAGAGAAAGATGTACTAAGTACTAGGCACTATCAGCATTTATTATTATTATTACAGCTTTAAGTTACCACATCTATTTACCCTATGTCAATGCACTGTTTTTAGAAGCTCCCTTATTTATATTTGTGTTATTAATATTACTTTCATGATTACTGTCCAAATCACACTAATATTAGCACTATTATCATCACTACTACCACATCATTACGGCAAAAATAATACTACCAAGAATAATAAAGTCCCAGGGAGTAGGTTGGGAGACAGCAACCCCCCCAGGAAGTAAATACCGTCCCCGGCCCAGGGGTGGGGGCTTTTTGGGGAAAAAAAAACCCCGTAACTGTTTTGCATGATGGGGAGGGTTCTTTGGGTTTTTTTTTTCTCATAAACCCCGCTGATAACAGGGAATTTTGCTACTCCAAATTAACCCCTTTTTGGGCCAAAACTTCACAGACACCACATGCAAAAAATATATACCAAAACATTAGGTTTTTTTTCCCTTTTTCCCAAATAGCCTTTTCTTTTTTTATTTCTTTTAAATTGTCCAGGGGGAAATTTGGGAAAAAAATCCCTTTTTCCCCGTAGGCCTGCGTTGGCTAAGGGGACTAAAAAGCCGGGAGCAATGGGGTATTTAAACCCCTTTTTCCTGTATACATTTTCTAAAAAAGAGAAGAAGAAAAAATTTAAAAACTGGGTTTCTTAAATGTGCGGGGTGATGCGGAGACAAGAAAAAAGAAAAGATTGCTGAAGTTATGAAAAGAAGTTGGTGTCCGGCTCTAAGCGAAACAAAAATAAGGGGAGGAAAAGTTTCAGTGGGGGGGGAAAAAAAGGGGTTAAATCTGGAGTATCTGGGGAGTTGAGCAAAGGGGGGTAAACGTAAAGTTAAAATGATCCGTTTTGGAAAAGGGGAAAAGAGAAATGAAATGTGTAAATTCAAAAATTAAGCCGGGTTAAAGTAAAGGTTGGATGCAGAAGTGGGGGCATAAAAAGCGTGTATGCACCGGAGAAGAGAAAGGGAAGCAAGGGGAGAGAGAGATTTTTTGGAGAAAGTTAAGTGAATGTATAGGAAAACCTTTGAACCAAGTTAGAGAGTAAAATTTGGTAGGGGGCCTGAATTTCAAAAAAGGGGAAACTTTTTTGAGAGGGTGTGGTAGGGAGTTTGGGGGGCCAAGGGGAAAAAATAAATGGACCCCCTTTGATTTAAACCTTTTTGAAAAGGGGGTTTTGTTAAAGGGAATACAAATTTTTAAAAAAAAAAGGGATAAATAAGTATACAAGAATGTGTAGGGGGAAATGACAGTATTTTTTTTGGATTATTATTGGGAGGAAAAAAAGACCCGCGAGTAACTTCAGGATTACATGTTTATAAGGGGCCACAGATTAAACAGTCACTTCAATTTTTACTAAAACTGAGAGTAAAAGGTAGATGGGATACCAAAAAGAATAGAAGCTCAGGAAGAGAGAGGTGAAGGTTTTTGAAGTAAAAAAGGAGGCAAATTAGGTAAGATATAAACAACTATTTTAGGGTAGAAGGGCAAATGTTAGCATAGGCAATGGGGGCGAAGAGTATGGGGTAGGATTAAAAATGTAGTGTTAGAGTGTTCAGCAGAAGTTTGGGGTTACAGGAAAGTGGGTGCAGGAGGGAAGAGGAGCGATTGGTGGAATGATGATGTAAAGAGAGTAGAAAGGGAGAAAAAGTTAGCATATGAGAAGTTTTTACAAAGTAGAAGTGATGCAAGGAGGGAAGAGTATATGGAGAAAAAGAGAGAGGTTAAGAGAGTGGTGAAGCAATGTAAAAAGAGAGCAAATGAGAGAGGGGTGAGATGTTATCAACAAATTTTGTTGAAAATAAGAAAAAGTTTTGGAGTGAGATTAAAAAGTTAAGAAAGCCTAGAGAACAAATGGATTTGTCAGTTAAAAATAGGAGAGGAGAGTTATTAAATGGAGAGTTAGAGGTATTGGGAAGATGGAGGGAATATTTTGAAGAATTGTTAAATGTTGATGAAGATAGGGAAGCTTTTGATTTCGTGTATAGGGCAAGGAGGAATAACATCTTGTAGGAGTGAGGAAGAGCCAGTTGTGATGTGGGGGAAGTTCGTGAGGCAGTAGGCAAAATGAAAGGGGTAAGGCAGCCGGGATTGATGGGATAAAGATAGAAATGTTAAAAGCGGGTGGGGATATAGTTTTGGAGTGGTTGGTGCAATTATTTAATAAATGTATGGAAGAGGGTAAGGTACCTAGGGATTGGCAGAGAGCATGCATAGTTCCTTTGTATAAAGGCAAAGGGGATAAAAGAGAGTGCAAAAATTATAGGGGGATAAGTCTGTTGAGTGTACCTGGTAAAGTGTATGGTAGAGTTATAATTGAAAGAATTAAGAGTAAGACGGAGAATAGGATAGCAGATGAACAGGAGGCTTTAGGAAAGGTTAGGGGGTGTGTGGACCAGGTGTTTACAGTGAAACATATAAGTGAACAGTATTTAGATAAGGCTAAAGAGGTCTTTGTGGCATTTATGGATTTGGGAAAAGGCGTATGACAGGGTGGATAGGGGGGCAATGTGGCAGATGTTGCAAGTGTATGGTGTAGGAGGTAGGTTACTGAAAGCAGTGAAGAGTTTTTACGAGGATAGTGAGGCTCAAGTTAGAGTATGTAGGAAAGAGGGAAATTTTTTCCCTGTAAAAGTAGGCCTTAGACAAGGATGTGTGATGTCACCGTGGTTGTTTAATATATTTATAGATGGGGTTGTAAGAGAAGTAAATGCGAGGGTCTTGGCAAGAGGCGTGGAGTTAAAAGATAAAGAATCACACACAAAGTGGGAGTTGTCACAGCTGCTCTTTGCTGATGACATTGTGCTCTTGGGAGATTCTGAAGAGAAGTTGCAGAGATTGGTGGATGAATTTGGTAGGGTGTGCAAAAGAAGAAAATTAAAGGTGAATACAGGAAAGAGTAAGGTTATGAGGATAACAAAAAGATTAGGTGATGAAAGATTGAATATCAGATTGGAGGGAGAGAGTATGGAGGAGGTGAACGTATTCAGATATTTGGGAGTGGACGTGTCAGCGGATGGGTCTATGAAAGATGAGGTGAATCATAGAATTGATGAGGGAAAAAGAGTGAGTGGTGCACTTAGGAGTCTGTGGAGACAAAGAACTTTGTCCTTGGAGGCAAAGAGGGGAATGTATGAGAGTATAGTTTTCCCAACGCTCTTATATGGGTGTGAAGCGTGGGTGATGAATGTTGCAGCGAGGAGAAGGCTGGAGGCAGTGGAGATGTCATGTCTGAGGGCAATGTGTGGTGTGAATATAATGCAGAGAATTCGTAGTTTGGAAGTTAGGAGGAGGTGCGGGATTACCAAAACTGTTGTCCAGAGGGCTGAGGAAGGGTTGTTGAGGTGGTTCGGACATGTAGAGAGAATGGAGCGAAACAGAATGACTTTGAGAGTGTATCAGTCTGTAGTGGAAGGAAGGCGGGGTAGGGGTCGGCCTAGGAAAGGTTGGAGGGAGGGGGTAAAGGAGGTTTTGTGTGCGAGGGGCTTGGACTTCCAGCAGGCATGCGTGAGCGTGTTTGATAGGAGTGAATGGAGACAAATGGTTTTTAATACTTGACGTGCTGTTGGAGTGTGAGCAAAGTAACATTTATGAAGGGATTCAGGGAAACCGGAGGCCGGACTTGAGTCCTGGAGAAAAAAAGTAACAGTGCCTGCACTTGAAGGGGGGGGGTTTAATTTGCTTTTAAAAACGTAGTGTAAAGCACCCTTCGGGCAAGCAGTGAGGGAAGTGAATGATGGTGAAAGTTTTTTTTTTTCGGCCCCCTGCCTTGGTGGGAATCGGCCATTGATAAAAAAATAAAAAAATAATAAGTAAAAAAATAATTCATCACTTACTAGAAATTTTAAAAAACAAAATAATACCACAAAAATATTAAAAAGTATTATAAATATTCATCACTACTACAGCATCCTTTAAACAAAAAATATCAAAAAAAATTAAAGTTTTATAAACAATTTCGTGTGTTTCTTCAGTTTATGGAGAGGTGCAGCCTCGACCCTCCGTCCGTTTTGTTGTTCAATAACCATCAGAGTTTTACTCTGGTGCTCCGTTAGGACGTGGGCCTGGGACCCCCTTGGTGAAAAGACAAAAGGATTTCGCTTTAATCCTTTTTATTTATGCGTCTTGCAATTTTTGTAAATCCTCCAAAGGAAACTATTTTCTTCCGGAAGCCCCGGGTCTGCATCTGACCTTTTTACTTCCTCCCTGAGAGAGGGGAGAAGAAACTCCTTGGAGGGGGCGACAAACCGCCCGCTAGGGACCCGGGAAGGTGTTTTATTATTTCACAAAAACAGTTCCGAAAACTTCACCGGAGAAAAGCCTGAGGGGGAAACCCCGCCCTGAACGTTTTTAAAGGATCCTTTGGGTTTGTTGCCTGGGAGCCCAGGAGGGATTGTAACTTCTGGTAGAGCAGCCATCATCTCTCAAACATACTTGCTAGGGGATCGTTCCCTTGGGCTGGGACAGTTCTGGGGGGGACAGAAACTCAGCCCGTTTTGCAGGAAGAAAAAAATATTAGAAACAACATCTGTGGGTTGATCGTGTCTCTTTTTCTATACCCTTTCTTCGACAGGCAAATTTTTTTTTGGGTGCCTAAATTTTTTTAAAACTTTTGTTTTATTACAAGAAAGGTTTAGAGAAGAAGCTTTTAATTTTCCAAAGAAACCTTGGTCTTTTTTTTATAGGTTTTGACCCCAAGTCTTTCACAAAAGAATCTGACATGGTACCATTTTTGAGATAAGTTCTTATCATCCTGATAGCAATATTTTCTGCCATTTTGTGAACGATTAGAAATGCTAAATCAAAATTCTCTGTAATTCTTAAAAACCCTGAGCTACTAAGTCACTTCAATACAATGAAGGAAGAAAAATATGAAAAAAGAATTTTTTAGTATTTTAATATTTGTAAAAAAACTTTACTTAACAATTTCTATAAATTAAAGTCCATCTCAGCTGAATAATTTGCAGTGTTAAAATATGCGTTAGTTTTTTATTGGGTTCATTTATTAAAATAAATATAGTGAGTGTCGAGGGTTGGTTAGCGGGGCTGCGGGTCGCTGACCCCCCAAAAACCACTCCAGCTAGACCAGACAGTTAATAATATTTAAACCGTGAAGAGAAAATCCTGCCCAAAGTACGAAGTGGGAAAAGTAAATGAGGTATACTAATCTTAAAGAAAAAGATTGTAAAGGTGCAACAAGATATTTTTTTGGTTAACAATTTTAAAAGGGAAATAAATTAAAAATTGAATTATATACAGTGAGGACTAATTTAACGTTTAAAAAATTTTAATATTAGCAATTTATTAAAAATAATAAGTTCGCAGAGAAAATAAAGGTAGGTAAGGTTTGGGCTGGTTGGTTTGGTGGTAGGGTTATTTTATGGTAGGAGGGTTGGGTTTTGGGTTTATGGTGGGTAGGGTTTTTGGGTTTTAGGTGGGTAGGGTTGGTTTGGTAATTGGGGTTAGGAGGTAGGTAGGGGGAATAATTGTGATGTAGTATTAAAAATGTTACAATATATTGATGCTAGAGGATGATAGTGATAATAGTCGTGCTAATTAGCAGTCTATAGTGATATAGCCGTGTGTTGAGGGTGTTGATAGTTACGTTTTAGTAGTGATGATAATGTGAGGATAGTCATGATAAGAGAGATTATGTTAGTAGTGTTAGTAGAAATTTATAGTAGTGAGATAATGAAAGGTAGTAATAAAAGAGATTTTAAAGTATGTTGGTAGCACTGATAGTGTGAAAATAAAGGTGATGCTAATAATATTGATTATTGATAATAGTATTGATAACACATGTGATGTTTTGTTATTGATAGTGGAAAATGAGGGGTAACAATTTTATGTGAAAATGTTTAATATTTTTGACACTGTGATAATAGTTGTGAAGTATTGTTTTTATTGATAGTATGAAGGTAGGGGTGAAAAAGAGGTAGTATAGTGCTGCAGTAAAAATTGATACTAGTGCTGTAGTAAATTTGATAGTGTGTGCTGTGAATATTAAGTAGTGGATAGTAATTTGAGAGTGGGTGATAATGATAAAAAGAAATTGTTGGATTATAAAAAAAATAACAAAACAAAAAGTCGCTAAAAAACGAAAGGGCTTGAACTCTGCAGGGTAGTGTATGGTGAAAAAGGAAAATGCAGAAGTGAGCCCCTAGGCGGGGGGGGTTTGGAGTGTGCACGAGGCAGAGTTAGGGGGAATGGGAAGTACTAAAGGGAAAATAAAATTTTAAAAATTTTTAAAAATAAATTATTCGCTGTTAATAAGTCAAAGTGGAAGTCCACGTCAAATGTACTTTCAAGGGGGCGGCCCCGGGAGGTTAGTGGTTTTTTCATGAGAACCCGTGAGTGAGAGTGTGTTTTTAATTTCACATTTATTATTTTTAATCAAAGGGGAAGCGCTAAACCCCGGGGGATTAACAGCGCCTAGGGGGGGATGTGGAAGGGATTCGGCTTAATTTGGGGGAATGGAGCACAGATCCAATTCCCTAAAACAAGAGCCCCCCCCAACATCAAAGGGAAACCTTTCCTTGAGGGGTTTTAAAACACAGCGAGGTAATAGGATGATGAAAAAAACCTAAAAATAGTTTGACAAATTCAGTTTATTTGAACCAACTAAAAACCCCCGTTTTTTTTTTCAACGGTTGTTTGGGCCCAAAGATTACTGCCCAAATTTCTCCAATTTGAGGAATCCTTTGTATGAAAGAGGAAGTCTGAAATGGTTTATGTTCTGGGCCGTACCTCGGGATCCTACTCCTTGGGGAAATCCCGCCCACCGTGACAAAGTTTTCGTTGCTACCCGTCCCTCCCATTGATGCTAGTATATTTAAGCCCAGCCTTTTTGCCGTGGTCCCAGAATCTTCCGTACGTTGCTCTTTAACTCCAAGGTGAGGGGGGATTTTTTTTTGTGTATATAGTTTTACCGTTATGTCCTTGAATTTTGATGATAAACCCCTAATGGCGAAAATCTACGATGAAGATACGCGTCCGGGCCCAGTAGAAAGGACGTATTTTTTTTTTAATAGAAATATAGCTAGGCATCCGGGGAAACAAGCAGTAGCAGAAATGCTTTATCTCCGGGTGCCAAAATGTAGCAGAATCGACCAAAGTGAAGACCCAATATTGAAACGGGAGAACAGAAACAAAAAAAAAAGTGAGGGATGAACATCACCCTATTCATTTTCTAGGAAAATGTGGATGGGTAAAGAGAACCTTCAAAAAATTTGGTGCCAAGCCGGGGTGGTTTTTAAGTCGCTTTTTTTTTAGACTGGAGTAATGCCTACATTAACGGCCCCGTCAAGGCAGGCGAAACTGGAAAAGACTGGAGAATATACAGAAAACTTTCATTTCAGTATAAGCATAATAAAACACCCCAATTGTGGGAAAGGTTTAAGTGTACTTCTTGGAACACAGACGAAAAAAAAGGGGATGATCTAACCTGGAAAAACCCGGACTAGTTTCAAATCTGCACAAGAAATCACTCCCACAAAAGCAACAGACTCGCAGGAGGTGCAACATCCCCCCGAAAAGTAAGGGGCCCTGGAAATTTCTAAAAAGCAAAACAGTAAGTGTCAGGGGCCCCAAAATGTTTAACTCCCAGTGCCTAAGGGGGATTACCAATAGATCCTCGGCGTCTTTAAAAGGGATCCGGACAGGGACCTGAAGGCAGTACTTGACCCGCGGGGAATGTTTGATACTTTTAATCATTTTTTTTTTGCTAAGGCGAGTATTTTGAAGAACAAGAATAAGTAATGGCATTGTTTTAAGAGCGGGGTCCGTGAGCCCCAGAGGGAGACACTGGCTGTCTTAGGGGAACTTTAGCCCTTTCATTTTTTTTCTTGCTCCACGTTTCCCCATCAATTCTCCTGCCAGCTTGGCCCAATCGGGTTGGTTCGTAGTCAGCTTGCGTGCGGCCAGCAGTAACGCCCGGTTGATCAACCCCCGATCCCCCATGAGGCCCGGTCTAGACCGGGCCCCGGGGGGGTTGACCCCCCGAAACTCTCCAAAATAAACCCAGGTAAACCCAAAATTGTGAATTTTTCAGTTCATTTGTTAAATGTTCATCAATTTAGTAAACTTCCGGTTGCATGAATTTCATTTTCACAGACACGAAATATAAAAGTTACTAAGAAAAGAAAGGGGAAAAACCCCCCAAACATTTGCCCCTTAGTAGGTGTATCTTATGACTTCGTGCAAAAAGAACAAGTTAACTCCCGACAAATTCCTAAAAGATCCCTCTGAATTTCCCAATTCCCATTACGCACATAACGTCACCAAAAAAATAA